>OX155970.1:23662188-23937994 GCA_944548615.1 Micropterix aruncella
ATATATATATATATATATATATATATATATATATATATATATATATATATATATATATATATATATATATATATATATATATATATATATATATATATATATATATATATATATATATATATATATATATATATATATATATATATATATATATATATATATATATATATATATATATATATATATATATATATATATATATATATATATATATATATATATATATATATATATATATATATATATATATATATATATATATATATATATATATATATATATATATATGATCGAATAAGTAAGATGCTAAACAGATTCGATATAAAAACGATCTTCAAACCGACCCAAAATATAGCTCGATTTTTGAGGCCTGTAAAGGATGGAATACCACTGCAAACCCCGGGTGTGTATAAAGTCGAATGCAGCTGCGGTCTAGCCTACGTTGGACAAACGAAACGGCCCATAGCCACGCGACTGACAGAACACATCAAAGCTGTTAAAAACGTTCAGCGAGAAAAATCGGCGATCTGCGAACATATATTGGATAGCGGAAGTAACCACTGGATGCAGTTTCAAAATCCCATTGTTCTATCCAAGGAACAATTCTACTTTCCTCGCATGATCCGGGAAGCCATTGAAATAAGAAGAACTCCGAACTTCAATAGAGATGACGGCTACAAACTCTCTTCTACGTGGAACCCTCTTCTTAAAATGTTCCCGCCGCCGAACGCCGAACGCAAAGACGTAAAACAGGATACAGTGAGTGTTGTGTGCAAGACGGATTTTAAAAATTCCCGCGCTCCGAGCCCGGCCCCCCACCACCGTTATAACCTACGCAGTGGCGGCAGCGGTTTGCGGCCTACCCGCAAAACAACGGACTGACAGCTCTTTAGTCTACCCTAGACAACGGCGGCTGCAACGTCACCGAAACGTCGGGTCCTACAAATTTCACGCGGTAAATTCGTTTTCTATCCTATTTATAATGTCAAACAACCGCGATAGTCTTCGATTTTATATATATACAGACTGTATAGTTCATAAGCGCGGAAAATTTAACCACGTTTAATGACCATGATATAGATCACAAATTTATTATAATTTTTGAATTTTGAAATTTGATCAAAATTATCTAAAATTATCTAAAATTAATCATCGTTGTATGTATCCATACCTTTATCAATATGAATGAATTCATTCATACCGGTAGGCTATTCACGCGGTTTTGCCAGTAAGTAATATGTAAAGCATGTTAACTAGGTTTGTTTTATTTTTTAAATTTTAAAATGTTTTTTATTATGGTTTTTTTATGGTATTTATGGTTTTGATTGTTTTAATATGTCGCTTATTTATTGAGTTCGCCAAAAGATTATTTCAGTATCGAAATCAGCGTGGTGAATACATCCGGTTTTCGGTGAGTTTCCTAATAAGAAAAAAACGCTTTTCCATGCCAACCCAAGAGGTAAACGTTTAGAGCTCGCATTTTTTAAAGAGGTATCCCCTTAATCATAACAAAAAAAGATGGCATTGCTATGATTACATAATCAAAGCAAAGTCATTCTTTTGACGTTATAATCAAAGGCCTTGTCCTCCATATAATACATACAAAATTAATAAAATTAAATCAGTAAAATATTTTTTAATACCTAATAATTAATAAAATAATTAATAAATAAATAAAATTAAATTAAAAATAATGAAATAAAATATTAAAAAATGCGGCACATTGAAATGTCTCGCGACTTGTCGAATGCTTAAAGTAGGATTTCTTCTGACGTATAACAATATCCTTTCTTCGACGCGAATTCCGTGGACTTCAGGAAAATTATTAGCCTCTCTAGTATATGGAACAATTGGATGTTTTCTCTGATTCGCTGAAAAGCAGAGTAGATAACTACGCCATTTCTAGGATGTCGACGAAATGGATATTTTTGACGATAAAGACGTAAAGCTTGTTCCGCGTTGCCATCGCATAGGCCATATACAAAAACCATATCCGCGTATTCTATAGAAGTAAACACAGCTGGTCTTGGCATTCTTGTAATAATTGAACGATAGAGAGAGACAGAGACAGAAAAAGAGAGAGAGAGAGAGAAATAATAGATAAAAACAAACAAACAATAATAGATAATAGATAAACGAACCTTTAAAATGTACAGCAATTTTGAAAAACACAGATAACTCACAATTTATCAATAAAATACACAAGTACTGTTTCATTGAAATTATACGAGACGCCGACACAAACCTGGCATCACTGAATAAAGACTGGCCATTTTGGTTTTGTAAACAAGTCATCGTGACTCGCATGCTGTCTCGTTCTTGCTTTTGCAGGGCTGTCACTTTGTAAACCACCATATTTTTAGCTGCGTAAATCATCTCGGACTATACTGGATGAAAAGATGCCATGGAATGAGCATGTCAAGTCAAAACTGTCATCAGCCTGCTATACTCTATTACGCATCATGAGTTGTATGGTAGTTGAACCTCACCCGCGCTATGTTATTCTTCTATGGAATACTGCAGCGCACATCAACGGTGTACTCACTCTCCAAAAAAAGACATACGTGCGATAGTAGGTTTTGGTCCACGGCATTCATGTCGTGAAGACTTCCAAAAGCTAGGGATATTGACTTTATATGCGATTTTTGCTCAAGAAACTCTTTGCAAATTCTTTTGCATTAAGAGCTCGGCAACATCTCACGAGGAAGTACATCGGCATGTCACCAGGAAGAAATCCCATTACCTTTAACCGATTATACCACGTACGGCCAAGTTTCAGGCGACTAGCCTTAAACTATTTAACAAATTGCCCAAACAAACGACCCCTTGAGCGTTGACGTTTGAATTGTAGTGTCTCTTAGAGAACGTGAAGAAGAAGAAGAATACATCACAATAAAATGATAGCGTTTCAGAAAAACGACGATTACTCCGATACTGCCATACGAATCGTATAAAGAAGGCCTTTTTTATGTTCCTATGGAAATTTACTATTAGATAATTGTAACGTCGTTTTGTAAAGCAATACGCATTATTCAGAATTATCTGTCAAATTTGCGGTACAGAAATTTAACTGCCTTGTCCAACATTTCTTTGCTTTTTCAGGAAATACAAGTAGATACCTCTATATTCAATTGTTTAATATAACTATAGGTAGGTAACCTTAAATTCACGTCTGTAAAATTACGTAAATTCACGAAATGCGCAAAATTTCGTGTACCTACCTGTAAACATTTTATGTCGTAAAACAATTAGATAATTCACGCGGTAAATTCGTTTTAAACCTTTTTATAATGTCAATCAACCGGTATAGTCTTCGATTTCATAATAAGATAATAATGAATAAATATTAAAATAGCACATTACAAAAAATAGCATAGCCCTGAATGCGCGCGGGGCTGAGGGGAGAGGATGGCGGCCCGCAAGATACAGGTAAAAATAATTTTCCATTGTAATCTATTTATAAACATGCGACTCGCAACACTCGCACAGAAGTAGTTGACCTTCAGCGCTCGTGGCTCCTGACTAGAGATGTGTCCATCCTGATTGATCGAGTTTTTTTGATTCGATCGATCGAGTCACAGTGCGAGTCAATTTATTTATTTATTTTATTTATTTATATAAGTAATGCAAATATTAAAAATAACAGTAAACAATTTCAGCATAGGAATTATGCATAGAAATACTTTCAAAATTGAATCAAAAGCAGAAAAAAGAATACATTGCATAGTCTAGTGGCAACGTCACCTAACTAGGCCGGGACCTGTTCTAAGGTAAACATTTATTTTTGAATGTGCTTGCACAAATACCGTGTTTATAAGAATGGCATATACATATTCCATGTATGCATAAAATAATGGAATTGCAAAACAATATTAAAAATGACTAAATACTTAAACTAAATAATTAAATTAAAGTTAGAAGTGGAAAATTAAAATGACAGCAAATAAATTCAAATCAGAAAAAAACAAAACAATTTAAAATAGTAAAAATTAGAATAAGAATTTAAACAAAATAGTCCTGCATTTTACTTATAACTAAGATAAAATATGAAATCGAAGACTATCGCGGTTGTTTGACATTATAAATAGGATAGAAAACGAATTTACCGCGTGAAATTTGTAGGACCCGACGTTTCGGTGACGTTGCAGCCGCCGTTGTCTAGGGCAGTCTACCCTAGACAACGGCGGCTTCAACGTCACCGAAACGTCGGGTCCTACAAATTTCACGCGGTAAATTCGTTTTCTATCCTATTTATAAGATAAAATAGTGTTAAAACTAAACAAATTATCTCTTAATATACGTTAAAACATAATAACAATAATAATAATAATAATAAATAAATTAATAATAATATTATAATAATACAATATGTATAAGATTCAAAATATTCAAATGTCCGGGTTAGATTATAATGTCCAGTATTTTAAAAATTCTTTGTCTTCCCTCTTTTACAAGCCAGTTTCTTAGCAGCCTTTTAAAGTAGGTCTTATTTTGTGCTGATTTTATGTCGCCAGGAAGAGCATTGAAAAACCTTGGGGCAATAAATGTATAGGTTCGCTGACCAAAAGTAAATTAACCTTCTGGGTACTATCATATTATTATCTTCGGAAAACCTCCTTGATAGGGTATTTTGAGAAAAATACCCTATCAACGTTTATTTTCCATATTGATAATTAGCAACATTTGTAAACTTTTCAATATAACGGAATTATGATAGCCGACATTCTAATTCTTATTTAATTTAGTATACATCTATTTATGTTTAAAAAATACGAAGGCATATTGCCGGATTGACAATAAAATTATTATACGTTGATTATTCTACATAGAATTTGCATTTCTATTTTAATATATTATTCTCTCTTACTATTTAATGACATTAGTATATTTTGATTATTTGTAAGTAGGTAATATTACAGCCATGACAACTATCATGATAGTTACGTTTTTAATAATTAAATTTTAAGCATTTAATTTTGTGACGCATCCAAGTGTAGGAATGCCTATCTACTGGAGTAGTTGATTGTATTGTATTATATTATACACAACTAGGGAGGTACCTACTTAAGTTTAGTGTATGTGTTTTTATCTTAAATCGTTTTGATACAATGTAACGCCGTGGAGTGGTGGCGTAACAGGACCTTTTTGTAACCACATTTGATGCATTCTTTAAACATAAACCAGACGAAATCATGTCTAATTTAACAAAGAAGAAAAGTTACATATGGAAGCACTTTGATGCTCTCGACGATAAAGTCGCTAAATGCCACAACTGTAGCAATAAAATAAGTTATGCTGGCGGCGAACTGGAAATCTAAACAGACACATGAAAACCAAGCATGGATCGATTCCAGTGGAAACTTACAGAGCGACCACGAAATCAAACAAGACCACCGAATCAAACAACCGACATGGATTTACTACAGCAAATAATATTTCTAGCACGTTGCCGACTACGATAATTAATACACTGTCTCAAGAGACAGTACTGGTACCGCTTCCATCATAACTACAAGATCAGCGACTCACTCAACAATCCAGCATAACAAATTATTTCTACGTATACGTTGCGAAGCAGGAAACATATTTAGTCGAACCTAATTCCGAAACGATCAATTATTGATCGATCGAGTCGTCGATTCGATCGCCATGCAACGGGCGATCATGTCACAACACTACTTCTGACGGTGTGCGATGTTTACCTATCGATTCATGAGAGAGAAGGAGATGCAAGATTTACGATGCCATAGTCCGGCCGCCCTTTGTAAAATATATTTACAAATAATGATTTTAGTCCTCTTAAAATGAAGCAAACAAATTAAGTAAAAAAACCTGTTATTTAAGTAAAGCCTGTTATTTTACAGATTTTAGTATGTGATTAAATTAACTCGTAATAGTATAAGTACCAGAAATAAGATTCCAAAATGGCGATTTCTACTCGGAAGATTAGCCTCGCTCAGACAACCTTCTGGTATTGATCACGACAATGTGCGTTTGATAGTGGAAAAATCCATCTATTAGACTATTGAACATTAAAGGCGTAATTATTATGTATTGAAATCTGCCCCGGGATTCTGAAAAGGCGATACGATACGTCAACGAAATACGACATTGCATTGATACGTCAACGAGACTCGACACAACATCGTCCTCGATCCGATGACTTGACTGATTCTGTTCTAGAATCGCCAGCTAATCTCGGAACTCGATACTACCCATGTGATTCCCATCCCGATATCGTGTTTTGATTGGCCGGGGTCGGCCGTTTAGCAGTGAGCGGCGTATACTGAATTCGGACCGGCCTCTGATAGTGCTTAGTGCTTTGAGCTAAGGAAAATTCCGATCGCAAATTCAGCGAATTTCATTCGATCTTGGGTGGGAATGGTCGGTAATCATTGCTGAATGGGGATTTTTACTGCCATTTCTCAGCTATCTCCTAGAGCAACGACATGCAGACGACACCTAATGTGCTGATGTCTGTCCTTACCTTACTTCTGACGGTTGAAGGACTATCAAATCGCTTCCAGAATTGCAAATATTTTCGAGTGACGACAATCTAGTATTGTATCGTCGCTTCAGAATCCCGGGGATGTCTACCAATAATATTAAAATAATAAAAGCCATGATTTAAAAACCCGTTTGTTACTATATTACTGTTTTATTTTAGATTTGTTTTTAGATATTTTAGATTTAACCCTTCGAGTAGCGGCATAATTTCATGGCAGACCACGGCAATTTATTGGAATTTCTTGCAATATCGCCGCGCTCGACAAAAAGTACTATAACTATGGAACTACTATAGCAATCATAAAAAGAACAACTGCACAATGATTGCATTGAAATTTCGTATATAGAATATTGAAATGTCATTCCGTAAAACAATTAGATAATTATGAATATGAGAAAGTCGTAAAAGCGAAAAAAACTTGGCATTTCTAACTTGTACTTGTCTTACGGATAAATACGAAACCCTATTTAGAAATTGTAAATACTATCGTTATCTTTATTAGATTCTCTATCAAAGGTAAAATTTCTTTTTGCTTCTTTACATACAAAAATATTTAGATATTAGCTCATAAAAACCAATAAAATAATATTAATGCGCGCTTCGGGAGTAAGCCGCCAATATTGGTCGTTACTAGTCAATGGTGTTCTGATGTGCAACCAAATTTGGTCGTTACGTAGCCGAAGGGACAAGTCTATATTTTACCATATAGACTTGTTTGAAATTGCTATCTATTGGGCTACTGAACATAAAAAGAAGATGTTTGAAACTATGAGTGCCATCTACACGTCGCATTTCATAGTAAAATACTAGCTGCCGAAACGCAGTATGGCATTGAGCAATCTAATACCCTATATCAGGGGTCGGCCAGTAATTTCAAGTGGGGTCCTAATACCGTTAATTTTTTTTATCGAGGTCCAGAAAAAAAACTCATAATAATTACTAATTTTCTAAAATTTGCAATATTTTAAAAAAGGGAACAATTTGCTGGGTTTTTATTTAAGACTTTGCGTATTTCCGACGATAATAATCATTCAATTGCATAGATAGGTAAGTTATTTAACAATATTTGGCGATTCAAGTTTCAACCTTCCGTGTTCCGGATCCAGACCGGGTCCGCCTGTTGCCGACAGAGGCCCTATAATATAAAGTTCTCCCTGTGGCCCGGCCTAAGGAACTTAAGGAACAAATTATTGGCCGGAAACTTAATAGTGGTTACGTTTTGGACTAACAAATATTCTCACAATGGTAACTTTACCAAGATATTACCATGTAAAACTATTCATCTACTAAACCAGTCATTGAGTACAGAAATATATGCAAGTATCTCGAAAACAACACAGAAAAAATCAGCAGCACGGATAGTGGCGCAGATCAGTGTCACAAATCAGTACGGAAAGTGGAGTGACTTTTGTCACTGTAAAATTGTGTATCAAGTGCTGAAATCAGACGTTTAATTCTCAGACGGAACGTCAAAATCAGTGCGTATGACATTTTTTTAATCTGTTAAACGGGGGTGTCTCTTTTTAATTGCGCAACATCCAATGGGAGCGCACTTTTTCGTATAGTCTTGTTATTACATGTCATTTGCCAGCAACTTGCCCTTGATGGGCGGCATGGTTAATCTAAGAGAAAAAATATGATGCAGTACTTGACATAATGTTTGTATTGACATCATCAGTAGTTGACATCCATGTCAAATATTGCTTCTAGTAACAGCAATGAAACATAAAATATCGCAAATTTGAAGTTTCCAACGCTATTTCCTTTTAGATTTAGCATTAAAATGACCAATTTTAGTAGTGTGTTTTTTTTTAATAGGCGAGGTAGCAATACTTAGATGGCAATTTAAGAAGAAGAATCATACAATGGGCTCCCGATCTGCGCGTAAGTGAGTGATCAGCTGTGATGTTACGCGAATGTCAGCTGACGTTACGACCTCGAATGAACTCGATTAGGGTAGAGACATACTTAGTTTTAGAAAATCTCAAAATATTTATATCTACAAAACGACACGGCAAGTTTTATTCAAACTCTTAGGAATTAGTTCTTATAATGGCCACTTCAAGTGGTTAAATTTTCCGCGCTTTTGAACTATACAGTCTGTATATATATATATATATATATATATATATATATATATATATATATATATATATATATATATATATATATATATATATATATATATATATATATATATATATATATATATATATATATATATATATATATATATATATATATATATATATATATATATATATATATAATTGATCAATAAGATGATTATAAAGTAAATAATTATAAAAGCCACTTACATCGTGACGAAGGATTCCCTTGATCGGATTCGGGAATGCTTTAGGTGTTAACGAGAATTCTCGTTAACACCTAAAGCATTCCCGAATCCGATCAAGGGAATCCTTCGTCACGATGTAAGTGGCTTTTATAATTATTTACTTTATAATCATCTTATTGATCAATTCTAAAAAGAATATATACACAAAACTATCAAATATTTCTATATATATATATATATATATATATATATATATATGTATATATGTATATATATATATATACATATATACGGGGTGTTATTACAGCACGGGCTTTTTTTCTGTGGGTGAATCAGTACAACGTAGTAAGCAACATTTGATAAAAATTTTTGGAAAAAACTGAAAAATAAACTTTTTTTTTTTTTTAAATTTGTTTTTTTAATTTTATTTTCAAATATTATGAAAAGCTATGATCACGATGCGCTATCTAGCGGTTGGTAAAATGTCGCTGATATTGTTTATTTACGACTTATTACCTACCGCTAGATGGCGCAGCACGCTCAGACGCTTCTCAAACCTTTATTTAACAGTCAAGTTCTTCAAATTTTCAAATAAAAAAAAAAACAAAAAATATATTTTTTTTTTTAAAAAAAAATTGTTTTTTGGTTTTTTCCAAATTTTTTTATCAAAAGTTGCTTACTACGTTATACTGATTCACCCACAGAAAAAAAAGCCTGTGCTGTAATAACACCCTGTGTATATATATATATATATATATATATATATATATATATATATATATATATATATATATATATATATATATATATATATATATATATATATATATATATATATATATATATATATATATATATATATATATATATATATATATATATATATATATATATATATATATATATATATATATATATATATATATATATATATATATATATATATATATATATATATATATATATATATATATATATATATATATATATATATATATATATATATATATATATATCTGAATTGTTACCGTTGCGAGTTTGCCGGCGCGGCAAGGAATTCCCGAGGCAGAAAAGGAGGGAGGGAGTTGTAGCGGGGTCGAAATAGTTTGAATAACGTCGTTAGACTGACGTCGCGGTCGGCGTCTCCTCGAATATCTCCCCGCAGGCGGAATGCTAGCGGCGAATAAAAATGTAACGCTAACGGGACGCCAGACTTGATTATGGAAATTTATTGCGAGAACTCCCTTTGAAAATCACTTGTTTATGTAGGCGGTTAATGCGAGAACGGTTTACTATTAACATTTCTGGTGATATATCCGAGAAGACGATGCATCCGGGCTTCAATTTCTGGAGGACTGACATGTTTATGTTTTATGTATGTACTTACGACGAACGTTTAAAAAAAGTGAGAAAGAGTTACAAATTCTTTAGAACCATATAACAAGTGAATCTATACTAAGATGATAAAGAAGTAATATTTGTAAGTTTGTATGTAGGGGGTAATCTCCAAAACTACTCATCCGATTTAAAATTCTTTCTCTAATAGGAAGCTCCATTATCAATGAGTGCTAATAGGCTATATTTTATTGTGATAAATATTGGTGTTCAATACGAACTTACTATATTTGTAAATCAAGTCGGAGAAAATGCGCTGGTGGGTTGCTTTATCGGCGTGCGTTGACGAAACGATTCGATATATAGTATTTGAGAACAATATATGACAAAAAATCGTCTTGAAAAAGATCTATAAAAAAGTCGGCAACTGCAAATATCTAACTATAATAGACATTAGCAATGCTTTTTAAATAAATCGATCCATCATGACAGGTGTTAAATATACATAATATTATCCATTTAATATACGTTTTTAGGTATAATTTTAGAGATAACAAGAAATTACTGACGCATGCAAGCACCTCGAAATACCCAGCGGGCGACGGCGGCTACTGGCCCAGCAAGGTCAACGTTCAGCGGAAGGCGGCGTGTTTGGTGAGGAACAAGACGCGTACGTCTACGAGATATGTAGATAGCGTGCATCTGAGGGGGACGTCTTGCACTATATATCTGTGAGAGACCACCCCTCACTAGACTCCAAATTGTTCGGTGTGAGGTGGTGGTATCAACTTACGAGTTATCTCCGTATTGAAAGGCGGTTTTGAATGAAGTAGAGGGTATTTATTGATTGAAAGTTTGATATTGCCCGTTATAACGCTTCCCGAACAAGTTCTGTTGACGCGAGTGTATAGATGCGCGACTGCGGTTACGAGCATATACGGATGAGGATTGTATGTGTGCTCCTAGTATCTTGTACTGGGCACGGCTCGAGTCTGTGGGATTACAGACTGATGTTTCGAGACTAGGGAGGATAAGGAAAGGAAACCAAGGAGCCGGATTCGTTGACACACCTCGTGAGAAGGGTACCGAATATGCCGTCGCAACCTTGGGGGAAGGTGATCACTCGGGGAATGATAATTTGGTTGCTTTTTTGCCGGTTTATATAGGCCGATAAATGATGCAATCCAAAATATTCCGAGTAAAAGTATTGAATCATCGTGCTGATTCATGGCTGCACGGGTTAAAACAATAGCTAAATTGTGTCAGTGTATTTCACTGGAAATCGATGCATTTGTTGATCGCATGTAATGGACTTAAGGTCCGTTACAATCTAAAGGTAGCGTCTAAAAAAAGCAAATAAACGCCACCATACTTAAAAAAAAATCTATTCAAATTATAAAATGGATAAAAACACGACTGCCGTTACAAAAAGTGAACTGTTGTATTTTTAGTTATTTTTGTTACGGTTTGTTATGAAATATTTGTGGTTTATGTATTTATTCATATAGATACGTAAATGTATATTTTCGGAATGTACTCAGTCAGACCTTTCGTTTGACACTAAACACAATATATGAGGTCTAACATAACTTGTGACTAATATTCCTAAGGGAGCTTCTATATCAGGCTTCTATAAATCTATATCCCCAGATACATTTAAAAATCTAATTATCAATATATTACAATTTAATTAAGTAATCTGTTTATTATGAAAATAGTTAATATCCTCTTATCTTTGTATTTATATAACTTATTCCTTTTTTCTATTTTTCGTTCTCATAAAATTTAAAAGTTTATTATTAAAGGAAGATATTTAGATGTCATAATTTGATTTTATTTTAAAATAACTATTGCTAATTGGATTATTACTATTGTCTTCGTTTATTTATTAATTTGTAACCT
This sequence comes from Micropterix aruncella, assembly GCA_944548615.1. Taxonomy (NCBI): domain Eukaryota; kingdom Metazoa; phylum Arthropoda; class Insecta; order Lepidoptera; family Micropterigidae; genus Micropterix; species Micropterix aruncella. The sequence goes on from OX155970.1 coordinate 23,674,230, forward strand.
GATTATTTAATGTTAAATATTTTGATTTTGATTATTTTTGATTTATTATATGTAGATTATAAAATTTATGTAATTACGTTATTTTCTTTTAATATCATTTGATGTTAAATATCATGATTCTGATTATTTCGATTTGTGTATTTATTTGATTATGATTATTTGGATTTTTTGTTTTAAGATTTATTTGATTTGGTTATTTTATTTTAAAAATCATATACCTATGTATCAATAATTAATAGGTGTGTCCTGAAAACCAGGATAAGAGATATTCTGAGGATACCCCTAATTTGCAGCGTTTGTAGCTTTATTTCATAGTCTTTGTCTATTTATAGTTTTAATTTTTAATATGTGTGTTCTTGTTTTTTTTTTTTTGTATATGTTTTTTATAACAGCTGCAAATAGATAAATAAATAAATAAAATGTGTCATTACATAATTATATATTTTATTTTCTTGTTACTATCTATTTAATAATAAATTTATTTATTACCATATTAATATACATGTTTATGGATCTATTTACTCTTTTTTCTGCTCTATTTACTTTATATTCATTCTTTTAATACTTTGAACTGTTTAGTAACTTAGCAATTACTTTTCAGAATATTTTCTGTTTATTTAAAAAACCCTAATAATGTCACTTTTCACTTTAAAAAATGCTTGTATATTTTAAACTTTCCTTTTATGTAGAATAACGCACTATATGACCGTTTAATTGGCGGAAACATATAATCTCTGAACTGTTCATGTTTGATTCTTGAACTTGTTTGGTTTAATTAGTCGTAACCATTATAATAAGTACTTATAAATAAATAAATAAATGGTTTATGTTTGTTATATTTTGATTAAGTAAATATGTTTTTTGTACTGTCTGTTTCCTGAATAAAATAAAATAAAATAAAAATTAAATATCAGTTTTTTTTTTGGCAAATGTCATCTTTACTTTATATAGAAGCTCCCTTAGGAATATTAGTCACAAGTTATGTTAGACCTTATATATGTTAATTTATTGATATTTGGACAACTGCTTACTTAATGTTTCGACAGTTAAGGTACATTTTGACACTCGGGATGATGTAACGATTTTAAAAATTCTATACGCTTCTAAATCGGTTCAAGCGTTTAGAATTTATGGTGGAATAAATAAACGCAAAATGTACATGTATGAACCCTGAATACATTACACTCCTTATTTATTGGGTAGTCGTCTAAAAGTAGATACTGGTAACTAGTAGTAACTGGTAAATAGTAGATACTGGTAACTAGTAGTTAAAAGTAGTAACTAACGATAACCCCCGCTCGGGAAGCCCTATGAAGGCAGTCACTGAAGAAATGGTTAAAAAGTGGAAAATATTATTCAGGCGGATCGTAAATTTTTTTTTGAAGGAGTGAAGATTTAGATCGCATAGGGACGAGAAAGGTATCAGAATTATGGGTACCTAGAATGCTTAGGGACGTGCAGAAAACTAGACAAGATTTCGCAGCGTTTTTTATTGACTTCGCAGCGCTTTTATAACAGATTTTTTGATTAGGTAAAATTAATAAATAAAAAGCAAATACCTAGATTTTTTTTATTTATAAATATAATAGACGTTTATGTGAGGTTTAAGACTAGAGGTATTTCAATTTAATTTATTTGTGTACATTTTGTGTATATTAGTATTTTATATTAGTATGTATATTTATTTTAAATATGTATTTATTGTATTTATGTATTACTATATATTGGTGTTGGGTTTAATAATAATTTCTTACTACTATATTTTTTTTTGTATCTTGGTATAACTCTTTATGCTTGTGTATTTGTATTATGCAAGAATAAATGTTTTGAACTTTATACCAATAATAATTATATAACCGAACGTCATACATATCAGCTCGCTATATGCTAAGTCAAATATTAGCATCCCTAGATACGGGCGTCCTTGCTCAGTTAGGTATGCGATGAGCCAACGGCTATGGGTTCAACTTGTTTGTCCTGCACGTTTTATTATACTGTATACCGAATATGATAGCCATTTGTCTGTAAATAATGTTTTTTAAAATAAATAAATAAAATAAATTTATGTTTATTTATTTATTTATTATTATTTCACACACATTTAAAATAGTAGGTTATAAAGTATAAAGTCTACCTCGCTGGAGTGATGCCCGTACTAAAGTAAACTTTTATGTATTGTTTTTTCCTTTATTTTTAGTTGGTAAGTGTTACATAACGTAAAATTGCTTTATATGGAAGCTCTATATTTACACAAAATATTATTTTAATAATATAATATACATAATAAAATTAAATAATCATATATAAACATACACATATATATTTGTGCCTCAGTCCCTAAAATATTCAAGCTAAATAACCGCTCACATCGGGTAGAGGCCGCGCAAGAGAACTCGAACTTGTGACCAGATTGGAGGACGGAGAAATCCGGCAAAATCTGGTAGTAAGAGCGTGAGCGCTTCCTAGTGCCTAGTCTTTCCGTAATCACTTCGCGGTTGAAAGAATGTTTATATATCGTTTTACCTTCATGGGGTGTCGGGTTCGCCCGTTGCAGTTGACAGCTTCAAAGTATCATTTTACTCCACTTTTGCTAGGTGTAATATTATAATACACATAGTGAACATACGTAACTACTAAAACGGGCGTTGTTTATGTTTATTCGCTTTCGGATGATCGATCAAAAGAAATCAACGTAGACAAATAAATATGCGGGCGGTTCAAGGAGACGCTGTTGGAGAAAGGCGAGCTGACGGTCCAGCGCGTGCACAGATAAAATAAAATAAAATAAATATGGAGCAGTTGATCTGGAAGCGAGGCGGCGCGGCGCGGACGCGGCGTTTGATCGCGCGGCCGGAAGGAGGCGACCGCCATTTTCAGGCCTCAAAAGACCGCCTGCCCTTTTATTGCGACCGAATAAAACGCGCCCCTGGCTTCATGCGCCCAACGCACAATCTGCTGCCACCCTCTTTCTTAACCCTTTGTTAGCGCAGGCGACCTGATCAACCCTGTCCAACAAACCAATAATAACGGGTCATCAAATGAGGCTGTAGTGATTCTGAATATGCATTCGTTATACCTCAAGACAAAATAGTAAACGAGAGATGAGAGACCCGGAAGAATATATGCTTTCCACAGAGACAGGCAAACGAATGAACGACGTTAGCAGACATATTTCAGTCGACTGACCCTGAACAAGGCCAGTGATATCGTCACTACTAGACATTACCGTTTGGTGGAGCTTTAACTGATCCGGGCATCGCAAGGATATGTAACGGACCTTAAGTCCATTACATGCGATCAACAAATGCATCGATTTTCAGTGAAATACACTGACACAATTCAGCTATTATTTTAACCCTTGCAAACATGAATCAGCACGATGAAACAATACTTTTACTCGGAATATTTTGGATTGCATCTTTTATCGGCCTATATAAACTAGCCAAAAAAGCAACCAAATTATCATTCCCCGAGTGATCACCTTCCCCCAAGGTTGCGACGGCATATTCGGCACTCTCTCTCACGAGTTAGGTCAACGAATCCGGCTCCTTGGTTTCCTTTCCTTACCTTTCCCAGTCCTCGTGACTGGGAAAGAGTCCTCATTCACTATTCCCACATAACCTCCGTCGCGCAACCCTCGCGTCCCGATAAAGTAATTCGAGCACTCGTTACTCACTGGCAAATACGTTCCTTCCAAACATTAAATTCACTTCAAATCGGTCGAGAGTCCCTCACACTATTCGGCAAGCGTTATAACTGGCAATATCAAACCTTTGATCAATAAATTCCTTCTACTTCATCCAAAACCGCCTTTCAATACGGAGATAACCCGTAAGTTGATACCACCACCTCACACCGAACAATTTGGAGTCTTGTGAGGGGTGGTCCCTCACAGATGTCCGCCCTGATGAAGGTATCTTTTTGAGGCGCCTACGGTTAAGGTGCATTATGGCTGGATCATGTTGAAAGGATGAGATGAAAGTGGGTACATGGCATCTTCTGTGGCGATGACTGCTGTGCTGCAATACCTGCGCTGGCAGTCTGCGCGAGTACTGCTTCCTGACTTCATATGGCGGTAAAAAAACACTACAAAAATTATAGCTGCCGAGGACTACGATGTGCTAGCGATACACCGGCATGCCGAGCGAAAGGGGCGACTACATGGTTACTAGAACAAAATTTAAGAATGAATGATTCCAATCGGTATAGAAAATACGCGGACTTCTAGCGGAATTCCAGAACTCGGGTTCGACTAAAAAACATAGACATGCATGAGTACGGAGCTTCAGCATACATGAGCGGACGAACGATGTGGACGTTACACAGAGAAAGAACAGCACTGGCAGCACAGGCGACGCGATCAACTGTGTCATTGCAACAAACCAAATAATAACGGGTCACCAAATAAGGTTGTAGCGAACCCTAAATATGCATTTGTAGGGACTCTACATAGGCATATGATATGCCCCCAAAACACCATAACAAAACGCTTAATATCTTATAACCGCCCGGAGATCCGAATGTGCGAACGATACAACGCATCACTAATCAAAAATAACGGTTATTGGCGTAATCAAACAACACATTAGAAACAATGATTCTGTTCGGTATGGATATATGGATATATGGATAAAATACGTAAAAAAATGTGTTATAACTAGGGAAATCGGCGGGGCATCATATTATTCTATTATATCAAAGTCGAGTAAATGAGTGAGTTCAGGAATATTGAGCTAACGGGAGACCTGTAAACTCTATAGACAACAAAAAGGCACTAAAACGCAGACGACATTATGAATCATTTTGTACGACCGGCCTAGGAGCGCGAGAAAGAGACAACGCTAAAGCACCCCCTTGGCGAGGAGCGACTCCGGTAGTACTTCATAGTTTACCTTTACCAGAGTGTATGAATAGACACACAGTATTTCGATAGATATTAATCATTTGTAATGAATTCTAGCTTTCACACACCCTCGCTGTAATTATTAATAAAACAGTGGGGCAATCAACCCTTCCTATGTGAGCTAACCATTCTTGGTTAGACGCTTTCCGCGCTGTGCTAACTGTAATATTTATTCATTATTATCTTAATTGTTTTACGAGATAATGTTGTAACGTTATAATATTTCAAATTTCAATGCGATCATTTTGCAGTTATTCTTTTTACGATCCGTATTTTAAAAGTTAGTAGTTTAAATGTTATGCGCAAAACTATCCCGGGCAGAAATTTTTACCCCGCCATAGGGTGCACTCACTGGCCAACCTCATCGCGTGGCACACGTACACGCCACCGATGAAGGCGGACGCGAAAATGGCGATCCGCGGCCTGCCGGACAACACGACGCCAGACAATATCATCGACGGATTAGCAGACCGCGGATTCGCGGACACCTACGTCCGGAAGATTCACGGGGGCGACAAGCCCTGTTTTTCGCCATCCTCCGGAAGACAGGCCGTTGGTACGAAGTCTTCCAGCTACCGGACCTGCACTACCTGCAGGTCACCGTGGAAGGCTGAATGGGTCGTCATCACTGGCAACACGCACTGATTATGAATTTTCGTCTTGAGGCTCTGCGGTATTTGCGACACTTACCCTAGCTTATATTTCGTAGACTATACCTGCCGCCGTATACATATATTTGAGGATCGTTATCATAGCAACACATTATTTTCGTCTCAAATGAGATTACTTTACACTTAGGCTGCGAAACTGCTCATTGTGTGTTACTAGCTTCGCGGCCTGAACAGGGTTAATGTGTCCTTTTCGACTGGCCATTGAACGTTCCAGTCCTCGGCGCGTTGCTTTGTCAGCCTCGTAGGAAAAACGATACAAGATTCAATGCGAGAGACCCTCTCGTCGAGTCATCCTTGCCTTACATTTCGGCGACACTCAACAGCGCGCCACCCTTCAGACCGATTCATTTCTGTATGTGTATTTGTGAAAAGAAACGACGTGCGTCGCCTTTTCAATATAACGCCCCCGCCGTACACTCGAGATATATTGAAAGGAAATCACAACACATCGAATGGAGGATGTACGTCCACACTCAGCAAATGGCACAAAAACTGCTTAAATAAAATCGACGAATCCAAACGCTATTCACATATCGATAGGTTAGCTTTAACGGGGAAGTCCTTATGTATCAAAGACGCTGGCTAATGGTCAGTTTCTCTAACCACGGTTAAAGCTAAAGTAAGAGCTAAAGTAAAAACTGGAATCTTAGTTGCTCTGTGTTGGGAAATGAGCGGTGTTTAATGAATTTAATGGTATATTATATATGTATATTTGTTAGTTCATTTACAAATTTATTACCTATTGTAAAACTGGCGATTCAACACTTTCTATAGTTTCTATACAGATAGTTTCTATATTTCAAACTGACCAAAAATTTATGTTAAAAATAACGTTCCTTAAGCCTTATCGCTATTCTAGCGGTGCTCTGTTCAAAGAGGCGGAAGTATTCGATATCAGGCAATTGTTTATAAAATCAGCATTGCTATCGTATTTTTTTAGGCGAGTTCTAGGTTTATATTTTTTTCACATCAGTGCTAAAGTAACAGGACAAACCTTTGGGGATAATATTCCGGTACCCAGAATGAAGACATCTTTTGGTCAGCGGCATTACACGTTTATAGCGCCGAGAGGATTTAACCGTCTCGATGTCAGCATCAAGCAGGGTTCTAGAAAACATATTTTTAAAATTAAATTAACAAAGTCGATGATTAAATCAAGGAAGACTTGTAGACTTTTGACAATGGCTTTTTAATGTTTTTTTCAAATAACTTTGTTAGTTTGTATTGAATAATGTATTTTCTTTTGATCATTATTATTAAAAAAGAGTTCTAAACAAAACTGCATCATTACTTTTTCCTATTATGTTTTTGGATTCTCGAACTAGCAAAATTGGGGGGTGTATGTAGACTTTTGCCGCTCATTGTATATATTAAATTTATTTATTTATTTATTTATTTATTTATATTCAGGAAAACCAACAGCTAATTATAATTTAACAATGCCGGAGTAACATAGCAGAGAGCCAATAAAAGGTTTTCACGTTTAAATAACGTTGTAGAAACATATGTGATCTTTCAATTAAAGCTATCGATTAAGAATGCATCAAAAATTATTCAACAATTAATGCTAAAAAATTCACTGTTCAGCCGCTGCCTAGCTGAGTTAACACTCGTACAGAATAGATCAAAGTCAAAGCGTTTAATCATGTCATTGAAATTGTCACTTGTTCGCCACAGAAATGCATTTTACCTATAGTTGGTACCAGCATGAGGAACATGAAGAGCAGGGTTAAATCTATTGAGTTTGGAAGGAACACGGAGATTAATTTTATTTAGTAAGTCAGGACAGTTAATATTATTGGAGGTAATTTTTAGCAAAAAGGTTAAGTCCGCGGTTTCACGCCGCTTAATCAAGGTGAGGATATGAAATTTCTTGCATAAATTGAAATAGTTAGATGAGCTGTATGGGATTTTCAGACGGAAGCAGAGATATTTCACGAACTTCATTTGAATGTGCTCGATTCTGTTTATATATTTGTCATAACAAGGGTTCCATACCTGAGATGCATATTCCAAGATGCTTCTGACAAAAGTGCAGTAAAGGATCTTGAGAGTTTTAGCACGGTGAAAGCAAGCTGCACTCCTCATAACAAAACCTAAAGCTTTGGAAGCTTTAGAAACAATAGATTGAACGTGATTATCGAACAGTAGATGAGAATCATGAATGACACCAAGATCTTTAACCACGCTGCACCTCTGCAAGTTATGAAATTTTAATGAGTATGAGGCTAGAGTAAATATTAAATGACAGACAGTCAAATATTAAATAATAATAAATGACAGACAGTCAAAGATTTTTTATTATTATCTTCGAATTTTTATTGTTTTTGCCTATATCTATATTATAATTTTAAATTATACTTTTTTGATTAGGCTACTTTATTATTATTTTACCCCGATTATTAAAAAAAATAAAAATATTGTTTTACATTCCTTTGATTTGTATTCCTTTTTTTTATTTAGATATCTTTAATACGTTAGGTAATTTATTTTAGTTACCATTCTCAATTTATGTGTTAAAATGCTTTGGAAACGCTAGTCGTGAAACAGGTTTATCCCAGTTGGGCGGCGTTGAACAGGTATAGCTACGAAGAGTTCACTCAGTTAATATATCGCCAATGGTTATCGTCTATATAATTTAGCAATGACAATAGCATTTGATAGTGACTTTAAAATAAATAAATTAATTTTTATTATTTTATTTATTAATGGTAAACCACAAAATATAATTTCCTGCAGCATTACAAAAAAAATGGATTTGGACCAGTAGCGAAAAATAGAGCACACTGCAGTATCTTGGTCACTACGTCAACACCGCCTAACTAGGCCTAGGCCTGTACTAAGGCAGGTGTACCAGGAAATATTTTACCTGTGCACACAAAAAAAAATAAAAAAATTAACAACTAAACTTAAATATTAAACATGTTAAATAGATAAAATTAAAATATCAAGAAGTATTCGAAAATATAATCATAAAATTATCGAGGAAAAAATAAAATGAAGCCAATTGTTGTCTCAATAATTTATATATATATTTAAACATTTATTTTGACTTTATTAATTAAAATTGACTATATCCACCTAAACTCTAAAACTTTTTATCTCGATTTTTGTATCCCTATTTGTTTATATCCTTTTTTATCCTAATGTTTTTAATTCTGGTTTTTTAACTCGACTATTCTTTATTCCATTTTTTCATGTCTTGATCTTTTAAGTAGGTATATATGTATGTTATGTACTAAATTCATTTCTATGTGCATGTTTATAACTATACTATTATTTACATCTATATGTATAATATGTATCCAATACCTAATATAAAATACATAATATTTATTAATTTTAAATGGATTAAATATCTATGTCAATATTTCCATGTTAGATTTTAATATTATTATAGTACATTAACTATTTACCTATATCTATTAATATATTACATAAATACAAAATAATAATAAATCAACTTTTAACGAAAACTATAATTTATTTTTATTTTATAAACGATTAACATCTATATATTGATAACCTAATGCTGTGTAATGTCCGCTCTATCAAAAGTAGTCATAGTATTTATAAATACACGGATCTTGCTATGGGTTATTGTGTTCTATAAATAAGATAAAAATGAATTTACCGACTAATGTTTGTAACAACTGATATTTCGGCAATGTTTCAATCGCCGTTATCCAGTCTACCTTGGACCGCGGCGGTTGCAAAATGTTTGTTTGAAATCCACAGAAAACATTAGTCAATTGTATATCGATCGAATGCAATAACAAGACACACTTATACCCCTATTTCACGCACACATCCATATAAACACTTTATATTAGGGTTGGTTGGAAGAGATTGTCGTATGACAATAACCCGTCCATTGTGAAATTTCACAATAAAGAGTATAAACAAACAAACAATAATTTATTTCAGTATGGCCATCGCATTTGGTTTATTACACTGACAGGTACCAACACCTAAACAGGAAATAGATGGTAGGCGCTCGACTCAAGAACACTTAATAAAATCACTTAGGAGTGGAGGAAAGAAGGATCAAATGCCATTTGAGCGGAGGTGGCAATATATCCGAGATAAAAGTCCCCGGAGGATGTGTTTATTTAACCCCCTTCAATTTATATCTGTCCCGCTCTGGCGAGGGAGGGCGACGCGGACGCGCGAGCGAGACGACGCGACGGCCCGCCACGCGTCCGTATTAAGACAAGTTGACTCCTTGACAAATGAAGAAGGATTCGAGAAAAATGGCTTGTCGTCGGGGGGCTTCGCGGGTGCGCGGTTTTCAGCGTTTCAGGCGAAAATTTTCAGTTTTTCAGGGAGGGATGCCGGACTATATATCGTAGTGTTTCCAGGGGTGTGTGTGTGTGTGTATACAGAGTGAGTTTTTTCATTAGCGGCATTCTTGAAGTTGGTGAATTAGTACGAGCAAATATGTAACTTTTGATGTAAAATTCTGGGAAAAGATTTTTTTTTACGTAAATTCAAATAATTTACGGCCCAGTGGCACAGTGGTTAGGTCGCCTGATCTTACATTGTAAGGTTCCGGGTTTAATTTCCGGTTGTGTTGCTATTTTTCGTTGGGATAAAATTAACGGAACTGCATTTGAATTCTGTCGATCGAATGCAATAACAAGACACACGCTATCACACATTTTACAAGCATACATTCACAGCATAAACATTTCATAGTATGGTTGGTTGGAAGATATTGTCGTATGACAGTAAACCCGTTCGTTGTGAAATGTCACAATAAAGAGTAAAAAGAAAGAATATATATGTTTTTAAAGTTTTAAAACTTCGATCGCGCTGAGATATCAAGCGGTAGGTAAAACAATTGAGAATAAAAAATATTCGCGATATTTTACTTACCGCTAAATGACGCAGCGTGTTCAACGCTTGTCAAACTTTTATTTAACAGTCAAGTTGTTTTTTCCTAAATAATTCCATATAATTTTATCTTTTTGCTCATATTAATTCAGTCACTGTAAGGATGCCGCTTAAAAACGAATTTACCGCTTGAAATTTGTAGCATCCGACGTTTTGACGTCCAGAGAGAGTCTAAGAGAGTATACACGAGAGAGTATACACGACGACTGAGAGAGTATACACTGTTTGGCTACCATTGTGACCATCTAGAGTTGAATATCTATCAACAACTCTATAACTGTAATTTAGTAGTTGTAAGATAAACGACTTTTAGTTTTTTTTAAAGTTTTAATTAGTCGTAATTGTTAAACCCTATTCCACTTTTTTGTTTAAGCCTTCCAATGTTTCACTAAATATTCTGCCTCTATTTAAAGATAAATTAAATTTTGAACAAAATAGTTGTTGTAATTGTTAAACCCTATTTCACTTTTTTGTTTAAGCCTTCCAATGTTTCACTAAATATTCTGCCTCTATTTTAAGATAAATTAAATTTTGAACAAAATAAGTTTTTGAGATTTAAAAATTCGAAATGACACTGAAATTAGTTGTTTTTTTTGTTGATAATTACACTTTAGGGCCAAAAACTATTACAGCTACCAGAGAAAGAGAAAGATGGCCGACGAGAACGGTTTTACACACAATTAAAAATATTAAATAGAATAAAAAAAACGACTGCCGTTACAGAGTGTGAAATATTGTATTTATAATTATTTTTTATTTAGTATTTATCCATATAGATATACATGTATATCTCTGATACATGAACATACTCAATCAGACCTTTCCTTTGACATATTTTAATTAATTTATTGACATTTGGACATTTAATATTTAGACAAATGCTTACTTGATATTTTGACGGTTAAGGTTCCTATGACACTCTGAATGACATTTTACCAATATAAAACACTTCTAAATCGGTTCAAGCACTTAGAAGTTATGGTCTAATAAAACGCGAAAAATATAAATAGATGAACCCTGAACTTTTCGATTATTGTCATTTATGACATACGATATGAAAGGTCCCGTGGATCAATATCATCTTTTCAAGAATTTTGGTACTTTTTTTATACCTTAGTAATGTTATTTTAGCAAGGATGTAAATGAGAAAAATATATATTTTGTCTGTAAACCAAGTATATTTGAGTTTAAGATAAAATACACATTACTTAAATTATAACACTAAATAAAACAAAACTGTATTATAAAAATAATAAAGCAATAGTAGTTTTAATATGTATATATATATATATATATATATATATATATATATATATATATATATATATATATATATATATATATATATATATATATATATATATATATATATATATATATATATATATATATATATATATATATATATTGGGTGTTGGGGTTGTCATTAGTTCCCCCAATGTTGTTTATTCTTCAATATTGATCGTTGAGTAAAAGATATGTTCCTCTGACTCGTTTATTATTTCTTCTCGCGATATACAGGATCGATACGGATCTTCTCTTATGCTAACGCCGTATATAATGATCTACTCGTAAGGCGGCGTAATGACGAAGTGTGCTTTAATGACAATTGTATGGGCTTATATACAAATTTAGCGTGTGAACGGTTTACAAATGTGTTCCCATGATTAATGTCTAGATCGAGTACAATGAAAATGTCACGTATGTCACGTAATGTGTCGCTAAAAATGGTATGCGAATGATTCTGGTAAACACCTATGAGATCATTTTGCTACTTTTCAAGTGCATAATTAATTCAAATGATATTCTTATATCTGCTACAATACTCCCCTCTTAGATGAGAGACTTCTCATCGACAAAAAAATAAAGATATCTACTTAACATTTGTGACTATACGTGCCTTAAGAGAAATTTTAATTTGCTTATTGCTATTTCCGCCGCCGTGTCCGTTGATGCCGCTGCGCTGCTCACATATTTAGTTCCAGCATCTGGCGGAAGGTCTTCAGGAGGCCCCTGAAGAATCGTATATCTTGCGGCGGCGCTCCTCTCTCCGTCTCGGCCACTTCGTGCAAAAGGTACTGCATCAGCTGGTCATCAGTCACGATCAGCCTTAACGCGTCTATCGTCGCGACTTCCCTCTCGATTCTCTCCCGTGTGGCCACCTCCTGTCCCCGCTTGACTCTCTCACTTATTTTACCGTCTACCTTTGTGGTGCTGGTTTTTAGCTGTGGTCTAATCCGTCGCTGGGTTGAAGCAGGACTGGCGTCTATTTCCTATGTATGCAGGTCCCTTGGTGACATAATACTCGTACATTGGCTGATCTGGTTTGCTTCAGTTTTGCGTTTCAATTTGTAATTCTCGGAGTTATTATCTCGAAGGTATTTAGTTACCCTGAGAAGCGGACGTTATTTTGGTGTGCAAGGCCGGAGCGTGATGTTTTCGAAATTCGTAGTTCGCCCAATAATTATCTTCAATTGAATTTATCATCCTGCGAAGCGAACCGTCTGTTTGTATACGCGACCGGCTCGTGACTTTTTCAAGATTCCGTGACTGGTGGTTTCCGTTTTGTTTTCTTTCGGGTGGTCTTGTCTCTGCTTTGATCTGCAATGCTCTGTTTCAACGGTCGTATCATTATATGTGTACGCTGGTTTTAATCTATCTATCGATACGCTTTCATCATGTTGATTCACATTTATGATATAATACTTGTCGTATCGTTTAATTACTTTGTAAGGACCATCGTAAGGCGAGGTCAAAGGTCTTTTGACTCTATCTATCCTTATGAAAACATGTGTGCAATTTTTCAGATCCGGATGTATGAAAACTTGTTTATTTCCATTTGCTCTCTTAGTTTTTGACCCAAACTGTTGAATGTGCATTTTCAATCAGTCTACGAAATCTGTATCCATCGATGTCGGTTTAGTGTTTTCGAAGAATTCTCCTGGTAATTTTATGGATTTCCCGTATGTCAATTGTGCAGGGCTGGTCTCTGTATCTTCGCGTAAAGCTGCTCTCAGACCCATCAAGACTGTAGGTACTTCTGCTGCCCAGTGAATTGTATTACTTCTCGCCATGATAGCTGCTTTTAATGTTCTATGAAGTCGCTCTACTTTTCCATTACACTTCGGGTTGTATGATGTCGTTCTTGTTTTCTTAATACCCATAAGTTTAGATAGCTTAGAAAATAATTCGGATTCGAAATTTCTGCCTCTATCTGTTGTTATGTTTTGGGGACAACCAAATCTCGTTATCCAAAAATTGTAGAATGTTCTTGCTGCGGTTTCAGCCGTCATATCTTGAACTGGTATAGCTTCGGGCCATGATGTTGCTCTATCAATCATCGTCATTAAATATCTGAATCCTTGTGATGTCTCGAGTGGTCCAACGTAATCCAAATGAATGTGTTCAAATCTTCCGGCGTCTTGAAATGTTCCCAGCGATGAATGCGTATGTCTCGTAATTTTTGATTTTTGGCATGCTATACAATTCTTGGTCCATTTTTGGATGTCTTCCAGCATACGTGGCCAAAAAAATCGTTTACGAATGAGGTTCCTAGTTCCTCTTATTCCTGGATGAGCGACGTCATGAGTCAGGTGGAACGCCTGTTCTCTAAACTGTTTTGTTAGGAATGGGCGAATCATATTATCTGATGTGTCGCAAATTATAGCTGCGTTTGATCCTGGAAACGTGACTTTCTTCATGTATCTATTTTCATGAGAAAATTCTATAATTTCTTCATTGTCTTCTTGGTCCTTGGCGAGTTCTTCATAATCTAATGGTGATGGACAATTAATCGTTTCAATCCTTGATAAAAAATCGGCTACTGCGTTTTTATCACCGGATATGTGCCTTATCTCAGTACAATACTGTGCAATGCAATCTAATTGTCTTACTCTGCGTGATGTTTCGTTTTTTATATTAGCATTCTTTTTCAGAGCGAATGTGAGAGGCTTGTGATCTGTATAAATTATCACATTTCTTCCTTCTATCATGTGTTTATAGTGTTTCACAGCTTGGTAGATTCCCAGCAATTCTCTATCGTAACAACTATATTTTTTCTGTGTTTCTGTTAGTCCTCGTGAGAAAAATCCTAATGGTTCAATTCCATTTTTGGTTTTCTGCTGAAGTACTGCTCCAATTGCGAAGTCGGATGCGTCCGTCATTAATGATATTTCTGCGTCTAAGGCTGGATGTGCGAGAGTAGCGCATGATTTTATCGCGTCCTTGCATTGTTCAAACGCATCGGCGGCTTCTGGGCTATAATTAACTAGTCTTTTATCGTTTTTCTTCGAACCGATAAGACATTTATTTAAATGATATTGTATTCTGGCGGCGTTCGGTATGCATGACCGGTAATAATTCATCATACCTAGAAACTGGCGTAATTGGTGAATAGTTTCTGGCCGTTTATAATTAGTGATAACTTCGACTCTTTCTGGAAGTGGTTTTATTTCTTCTGCTGAGACTTGGTATCCGAGGTATTCTAATGACTGTTGATTGAAAACGCATTTTTGAATGTTTATTTTGAGTCCATACGTATCCAAGCGTTGTAGTACGGTCCTCATGTCTTTTCTATGCGCTTCCTCCGATTCGCTCGCTACCAATATGTCATCGATATAGCAGAATGTGTTGTCTAACCCTCTGAGGGCTGAATCCATGAGTCTTTGGAATGTCTGACCCGCATTGCGAAGACCATAACAACATCGTACCCATTCTATCAGACCGAAGGGTGTTGCTACAGCAGCCTTTTCTATGTCTTCTTCCCTTATTGGTATTTGGTTGTATGCTCGTACAAGATCCATTTTAGAAAAAAAATTCTTTCCATGTAACGTGTATGTGAAATCTTGTATCCTGGGAATTCCATAGCGATCGGGAACTGTTATTGCATTTAATCTCCTATAATCTCCACATAGTCGTAATTCTCCATTTTTCTTGGGAACGACATGAAGAGCTGAGGACCAACTTGACTTGGATTGCCTGCATACACCGAGTTCCATGAGTTGTTCTAACTGTTTTTTTACCTCTTGGTATCTGTTCGGTGGCAATGGCCTTACTTTTGAAAATACTGGCGGTCCTGTTGTTTCGATATAATGACAAACATTATGCTTGACCTCGGTTTGTTCCAGTGTCGTCGCCCTTGTGATATTCGGGAATTCGTTGAGGATGTCTGCAAGCGGTGTGTGCTCATTTACTATCTTTATTGTTGGCACGTCTGATTTGTCTACCGCTGTCTTCGCTGCCAGATTTGTTTTACCATCAATTAGTCTCTTTCCTTTAAGGTCGACTATGAGATGGTGATGCTCCAGGAAGTCTGCTCCTAGTATGGGTGATCCAACGTCCGCTTCGATAAATTTCCATAAGTATGGACGTCGCAAATTGAGACCTACCCGGAGTGTCCGTTCGCCATACGTTTTAATCTCCGAACCATTCGCTGCGAACAGTTTAACATTCGTATCTTGCTGGCAACTTTTCCTATATCTAGGTAAGACTGACACTTGAGCTCCTGTATCGATGAGAAATCTCAATCTATTTGTTCTATCGTAAATTGTGAGACGTTTATTGCGTGTGCCAGTAGTCGTTGTCTCGGCCGAACCGACGTCTGCTAGTTTTTTTGGTTAGTCTTATCGTCGTTGTTCTTTGACTGCCATGAGCAGGGTTCCCGGCATTTCGTGGCACGTTCTTGGTAGAAACAGTGGTAATAGCACAGTCCTCCTGGTTTTTGTGTGAACCTGCGCCTGTTCCTCGATGCCGACCTTGAACGTTGCCTATTCGGTGAAGATTGACCTGAACAGTCTCTTCTTGATTGATGACCATCTGATGAGTCTTTAGCTGCCATCCTGTTTACCCTGGTAGTTAATTCCATAACCAGCTGGTGGATATCTCGCAAACTAATATCGTTGGATGCTGTACCTACCTCCTCGACACGTCTGCCTGTGGTGGTATTCTCCATTACACGGTCTGCCATTTCTGCTAGTTCATTTAGGTCTTTGTTCTCATGTATAGCCAGAATGGTCCTGACTGACTTGGGCAAATGACTACCCCATAAGAACTTCATTGCTTGGTCGGTCATTTTATTTCCTGCGAGCTCTTTCATCTTTCGCAGTAAGTGAGAGGGCTTGCTATCGCCTAATTCCATCTCTTCGAGTAGTTGTTGAAATTGGCGTTGCTCGGAGTCAGCGTATACTTCTAACAGCCTTTTCTTAAGAGCGAGGTATTTGTTTTCTGCAGGCGGATTAGTTAATATGTCGCTCACCTGTTCCAAATCTTCCATCCGCAGCTTGGCAACTACCATCTGATACATGGCTTCGTCCCCTTGTTTTAGAGACGCCACCACGGCTTCGAACTGGATCAACCACAATTTTGCCCTTGCTCCAGGCCAGAAATCAGGGATTCTCGCTGCCACGGACATCGCTGCAATCTTGCTCTCTGCGTTTTCCGGTGGTGCTGTTTGTCTCGGTACCGATGCTGGCTGATGTGGATTCATGATGATCAATTACTGGAGCTGGAGGTTGTTGAAGGTTGCGTGGTTTCTTTGTCGGTGGTCACTTATTATTGGGTTTCTTTGTCGGTGGTCACCAATTATTGGGTGTTGAGGTTGTCATTAGTTCCCCCAATGTTGTTTATTCTTCAATATTGATCGTTGAGTAAAAGATATGTTCCTCTGACTCGTTTATTATTTCTTCTCGCGATATACAGGATCGATACGGATCTTCTCTTATGCTAACGCCGTATATAATGATCTACTCGTAAGGCGGCGTAATGACGAAGTGTGCTTTAATGACAATTGTATGGGCTTATATACAAATTTAGCGTGTGAACGGTTTACAAATGTGTTCCCATGATTAATGTCTAGATCGAGTACAATGAAAATGTCACGTATGTCACGTAATGTGTCGCTAAAAATGGTATGCGAATGATTCTGGCAAACACCTATGAGATCATCATTTTGCTACTTTTCAAGTGCATAATTAATTCAAATGATATTCTTATATCTGCTACATATTTATATATATATATATATATATATATATATAAATATATATATATATATATATATATATATATATATATATATATATATATATATATATATATATATATATATATATATATATATATATATATATATATATATATATATATATATATATATATATATATATATATATATATATATATATATATATATATATATATATATATATATATATATATATATATATATATATATATATATATATATATATATATATATATATATATATATATATATATATATATATATATATATATATATATATATATATATATATATATATATATATATATATATATATATATATATATATATATATATATATATATATATATATATATATATATATATATATATATATATATATATATATATATATATATATATATATATATATATATATATATATATATATATATATATATATATATATATATATATATATATATATATATATATATATATATATATATATATTATATATATATATATATATATATATATATATATATATATATATATATATATATATATATATATATATATATATATATATATATATATATATATATATATATATATATATATATATATATATATATATATATATATATATATATATATATATATATATATATATATATATATCTCCCTTACGAAGCTGTGAAACGGTGTATACCGAATCTATCGCGGACCACATCGTCCTTTGCCCGGCTGTTCACCCAGGATCGGATAGCCGATGGTCGTTTCAATAGCAGTCGCCGTAAGGTCCGCAACCACCCCCGCTTTATAGGAAACAGTACTTTTGCAGACTCCCCCGACTGTTAGTAATGGGCCCATTAGGGAGCTAATAGAACGACTAATCGTTAAAACGTCCTGTGGTGACGGGCTCGCCCGTTGTAGTTGACACCGCAAGAAGATGTTAGTAATGGGCCCATTAGGGAGCTAATGGGCCCATGATGAGGTGGCCACGATGACCCATGTGTTCATGGTCGGTCACACTCACGGGTCAACACCCATCCGATGGCCTCCACGCATGGGGTGCGAACCTGGGTAGGACACTGGGTCAACCAGTCTCCCCTGGGAATCAAACCTCTGGCGCTCCTGGACGGTCTGCGCACCGAGCGGCGCAAGCCAATCGACTGTGCTCTCCGACTAACAGTCGGGGGAGTCTGGGAACTGTATTGTTTCCTATAGAGCGGGGGTGGTTGTCTACCTTACGGCGACTGCTCTTGAAATGACCATTGGCCATCCGATCCCGGTACAGAGTCGGGCAAAGGATGCCTTGGTCCGCGATAGATTCGGTGCACACCGTTTCACCGCTTCGTAAGGGAGAGGACCGCGCAAGCGACCTCGAACTCGGAACCAATCGAGAGACCGGAGAAATCTGGTCACAATTGGAAGCAAGGGCGCGAGGGTCGGCCCGCCAGGTAACACTGGCTATCTCGCGGTAAGGCGTTGGCTTCTTGCGGGTTGTGACGTAGCTGGTCGTTGGATTTGTTCTGTCCAAAGTCTTCTACTTTCACTGCAGGGCGACAGAAGGAGAAAATCGTTAAAACGTCCTGTGGTGACGGGCTCGCCCGTTGTAGTTGACACCGCAAGTTGTTAGTCAGAGTGCACAGTCGATTGGCTTACGCCGCAAGGTGAGCAGACCGTCCAGGAGCGCCAGAAGGTTGATTCCCAGGGGAAACTATCCATAAGGCCAGAGTTCTACCCAGGCTCGCACTTCATGCGTGGAGGCCGTCGGATAGGTGTTAACCCGTGAGTGTGACCAACCCTGAACAGAATGGGTCTTCGTGTCCAACTCAGCAAGGGCCCATTAACGCCCATTAACTCAACGGTCAACAGCACAGACACGAAAATCTGTATGGCATTCAATTATTACAGCCCGTTCTAAGTTCCACCATGACATGGCTAATGCACACAGGGTTGGCTCCCGAAGAGGGGACTCCTCAACGTCCATTTTTCAGAACATTTTTAAAAGCTTGCTTTTAAAAATGTTTTTTTTTATACATTTATTATCTTTGACCGTTCATATGAATTTGTGAGGACAAAATGTGTTCTTAACTGCGTAACTGATTGTCCGAGATGTGACAAACTTATCGTGTTACAATACAGTGGTAAAATCATGCTCCATGCACCCCGAAAGCCTGATTTCACCCCCATCGCGCAGCATTAAGCGCCCCATCCACTCGCCCCGTCTGATTAAAGGCATGACGGGGTAAAAATCTCGTCGGATCGCGGCGCGGAGTGGGCGACATTGTCACCTTTAAAAATTAATCTGCCATATTTTGATGGGGAATTTTGGCGCGCTTTTACTGGCGACGCGGAATTTTCGTCAGCGCATGAATACTTAACGCAAATGCTTCAAATTCCCATCTTTGTAGCGGGGTCGTGTGCGTTATTTTACACATGGCTATATATATTCTCTAGCACCCACTCTTGCTCCGCTGCTGTCATTAATTATGACACATTTCCGTCATCTTTCATTACATTAACGGGGAATATATCAATATTTCATAAATTTGACAACCGGAAAGAAATATAAGTTGATAGTAAAAAACATTTTGATGACAGACGAATCCGTAGGTTCTAAGTCTTCAACAGTAAGATAGTCGTGATGGTAGCCAAACCCGAATAAGAAGAAGACGAAATCGCTAACATATCTACCTGCTATTTTTAGCAATGATCGATCCACGTTATGGTAGGAGATATATCGTTTCACTGTTCACATCAAAAGGCCATATGTAGTTGATTGCCTTATGAATTATTAAAATACGAATAACCACTGGAGGCTCGTATATTTTTCGGCCTGAAAATATTTATTTATTTTACCAAAACGCTCATACATTCCTTTGAGTTGACAAAAATTACGTATACAAACTGATACAGTATTTGTTTGACCTCTATTAGAAAAAAAACTATTTGACTAGTGTTAGGGGCTCTCTAGACGATCAAGCATGCTTGTCAAGCATTGCGTCGCGGGCTGGGAGGGGATCGTAAACCGCAGGAAATATTGAAATATTTTTTCAAATATTTACCAATAACGTCTATTTTTTTAGTTTTATACCAGGGAGTCACGTCATTCATCAATCAATTACGTCTAATTAACGTGACACCCTGGTATAAACTACAAAATTAGGCATTTTTGGTAAATATTAAAATAAAATATTTAATAATAATAATAATATTAAAACTCTTTATTGACCACAACAGGTACAAATGGCGGGCTTATTGCCATAAACGGCAATATCCTCCAGCCAACCAGCCGGTAGTAATTTCGTTTTAAATTTCTAAAAATTTTTTTTAAACATTTTTTAAAACATTTTTAAACATTTTAAAACATGTAAACATTTTAAAAATTTTCATATACACATACATATAATACATAAAGTGCATAATATCCATATTATACATATACATAATAATACATATATATATATATATATATATATATATATATATATATATATATATATATATATATATATATATATATATATATATATATATATATATATATATATATATATATATATATATATATATATATATATATATATATATATATATATATATATATATATATATATATATATATATATATATATATATATATATATATATATATATATGTATATATATATATGTATATATATATATGTATATATATATATATATATATATATATATATATATATATATATATATATATATATATATATATATATATATATATATATATATATATATATATATATATATATATATATATATATATATATATATATATATATATATATATATATATATATATATATATATATATATATATATATATATATATATATATATATATATATATATATATATATATATATATATATATTGATATTTTAAGGGTGTAATTTTTTTAAAATTATTTTCAATAATATGTAAAATTAGATTCATGAAAAGTTACTGTAATTCGGCTGCTAAGAACATCAAGTAACTAAGAACATCATAAGTTATCAATTGCGGAAACAGGTACTGCTGCCCTAAGTATTTGAAGAGGACATTAACTATCGTTTAAATGTTTCTGGTCCACCAGGACCCCAGATAAGTAACTTTTCATGAATCTAATTTTACATATTATTGAAAATAATTTATATATATATATATATATATATATATATATATATATATATATATATATATATATATATATATATATATATATATATATATATATATATATATATATATATATATATATATATATATATATATATATATATATATATATATATATATATATATATATATATATATATATATATATATATATATATATATATATATATATATATATATATATATATATATATATATATATATATATATATATATATATATATATATATATATATATATATATATATATATATATATATATATATATATATATATATATATATATATATATATATATATATATATATATATATATATATATATATATATATATATATATATATATATATATATATATATATATATATTTATATTTAATTGTAAGGTTAGTGAAGGTTGTACCTTTGCCGGACGTTTCGGAGCCCGTGGCTCCTTCTTCAGCGGCAAGAAGAATATATATATATATATATATTGTCACGGTATTGACCGTAATGGCAGCCCGTGAGAAGATAACGCCCGGAATTCAGATTTTAGGTACGACGGAGTAAGTGGATTACAGAGTATTTTCTGCAATAGGCAGAGGATATGCAGGTCTCTACGTTCGCGTATCTTGAGCCAATTTAGATTAGTACGGAACTCTGAAATATGGTCGTATTTTTTGAGCCCGTACACATATCGAACACAGACATTCTGGAGCCGCTCTAATTTGTCTAGGAGAGCTTCGTGGGCATCGAGGTAGCATATAACCGCGTAGTCAAGTAACGGGAGTAGCAAGGATTGTGCCAGAGTTTGGCGAGTGCTTAAGGGCAGGAAGTTTTGTAGCCTCTAAGGCTATGAAAACTGGCATAAAATTTCTTGCTGACCGCCACTTGATCATGCCAAAAAAGATTTTTGTCAAAAATTATACCCAAATTCATTACAGTATTTTAAAAAGGGATTATGGTGTTGTTTAGATTTAGATGTGAGAAGTCGTACTTAGAAAGAGAGTTTAGAAGTTTTGTGCTACCTATAATGATTGCTTGCGACTTATTAGGGTTCAATAGTAGTCCATGATTTGTTGCCCATTGTGAATTTCTAGCGAGATCAGAGTGATCAGAGTTCATTTTGGAAATGGCTATACTGATATCAGCAGGTTTAATGATATCAGACATATTTGCATATGTCCTGCGGTTTACGATCCCTCCCCAGTCCGCGACGCGATGCTTGACAAGCATGTTTGATCGTCTAGAGAGCCCCTTACAGTAAGATGTTTGTTGTAGTGCGTGTTGGGTTGAATTTCTCGTGTCTTAAGGCCACATACTCGTACACAATTCGGTAGTACCTCAGTCAGAGTTAGAATACACCTTAAAATATTATAAGATTTTATTTATTTCATTTTGATTATTTAATTTTTAATTAGACACTAAATATGATAACTAGAAGAAAGAAAAATATATTTTAACATTAAACAAGCGTACTTTGCGGTTTGAATATGTAAGATTATATTAATTAGGATATGCACAGGCCTTTTTTATTACCTTTTTGAAATTTCGATTATTACCAATATTATAAATTAAATATTTAAAAAATATGTTACAATGAAAAAATGTAAAAAAAATATATTATACTTTTATTGCCATTTGACGATTAACATCATAATATATACGTAAGGCATTTAAGTTGAATATGAATTATCAATACAATGAATATGAATATTAATACTATGAATGAATATTTAGACAATCTAATGGTTGATTTTGTATACTTTATTGACATTGAGATTGTTTTAATTATTTGATTTTTTTTGCCAGATATATGATTAATATAAGATTTACAAATAATTGTCGATCTACCTTTGGGATATTTATTTGATGAAAAAGATACAAAGTATTTTAAGTAAAAACCCAACCTATGGCCTATTGACAATATCACGTTTCCTCAGTTCTCCTCAGTTCTTCTTCTTCCTCAGCCTGGTTAGGTCCACTCCTGGAAGTAGGCCTTCTTCTTTCATGTCTGTCTGTCCGCTGCTGCCCTCAGCCAGTTGGTCCCTGCTGCTTTTCTGATGTGGTCCAGCCATCGTAGTTTTGGTCTCCCTGCGCCTCGCTTTGTGGTTCTCAGGCTTTGTGGTTATTTGTATATTTAAAGTTGTTTATTTGCTCCTAGTGCTCCCGCCAGTACAAGGATGCCGACTGATTAAAACTCAACCTGTATAACCTAGAAAATTTTCGCTTGAATGTTCAACCTCCATGTAGCTTATAATGTAGGAACATATTATATACGTTTCAAGTGAAATCTTTGTTATTTTGTATTTTACCAGGGTTAGGAACTCCTATCTGGTACTTTAAATATAATTTTAAAAGATATATTAAAAATAAATACCAATTTTAATTACGCAATTTATCTGCAATCCTAGTTTTCTCCTGTTCAAAATCGGTTTCTTTAAATTTATTTATTTATTTGGTAATTTACGATTATCTGTAGTAAATGGACATATACAATTATAACGTCATAGCCGAGAATCCAGCAGCATAAAACTGATAACATGTTATGCCAGAAACTGTTGCCAGTAATCCTATTTTAATGTCGTCTAACTAGGCAATAGCCTGTTCTAAGACGG
Source organism: Micropterix aruncella (assembly GCA_944548615.1). Taxonomy (NCBI): domain Eukaryota; kingdom Metazoa; phylum Arthropoda; class Insecta; order Lepidoptera; family Micropterigidae; genus Micropterix; species Micropterix aruncella. The sequence goes on from OX155970.1 coordinate 23,698,505, forward strand.
ATTAAATGGTAATTTCACAAGAATAATATCCTGCCCCTGCACTCCCGGTCACCGGGACGGTCACCTTTTGAAACCGCAATAAACCCTCATTTAAAAGATATAAAAATAATCCTGATTAGGGTTTAAGCGAGGTGTCATAATCTCGACATAATAAGATCGCGCAAATTAAGGGCTCGGCATTAATGTCGTTAAAACTGCGCTGTTTTGCGAATTAATCCCTAATGAATCCGAGCGCTTGAAAAGCCCGTAAAAAATCTGAAACGTCCGGGCTTTTCAGGGATTCTGCGCGCGAATTGGAATACGGATTATTGTACCAGATGAGCAGATTACATGCGGTTACCGATTAAGGGGGTATCAATCAAGTGACTTCTAAAATATGTATTCCAAAAATAAAAATATTGCTCTTAAAAAAAAACGGGCATTTTGGGCCCACTTTTTCAATAGTTTTAAGTCATATACCAACGGAAACCTCTCTTTATATATTAGGTGTATGACATAATTTTTACAGATTTTTAAGCTAATTTAATTAATATAAATAATAGAAACAATTTTAACATAGAAAACCCGACTCCATTTTTTTCGTGCAGTGCAGCAGCCATGTCACGGTGAAACTTAGAACGGGTTATCATAATTAAATGCGTATTCAAAATTTCGTGTCTTTGCTGTTGATTGTTGAGGAGTTTCCATCGTTTGAAGCCAACCCTGGGTGCCGCAGTCCTCTCCTAATAAAACTTAGAACGAGCTGTCCTAATTGAATGCATGTACAAAATTTCGAGTCTGTGCTGTTGACCGTTGAGGTGTCCCCTCGTCCGGAGCCAACCCTGGGTGCAGCAGCCATGTCGTGGTGAGACATAAAACAGGCTATCATAACTTAATGCCTATACAAAATTTCGCGTATGTGCTGTTGACCGTTGAAGAGACCCTCTTCGGGAGCAAACCCTGGGTGTAGGAGCAGTTCATGCTTACTATAAAAAATGCATTGTCATCGGAACTGAACCAACATGTAAATTTTCAACTTCATATGATAATATTTCAGGAGTTACCTCAATTCCTCATGGATTCCTTTATCAGTATAGGATTTTGATTAAAATGGGACCAATCGGGAATATACATATATACTTTCATCTAAAAAAAAGAATTTTTTAGAAAAAAAAAGAGTTCTAACAAATATTTAAAAGAAATACAACCGAATTGATAAACTTCTCCTTTTATTGAAGTCGGTTAAAAATAGAGAAAAACGAACTTAATCTTGGAAATATTATTTTCTATGACCTTGCGCCATCTCTCAGGTAACATACAAATGCCATCGCGAAAGAAACTTGTAGGCTTCGAGGCAATAACGTTATTGACGAATTTACGCACATGGTCCAGTGATTTAAACTTATTATCCACTAAGGCGTATTCACCAGGACAAATGGTAGTTGAATAGGGCTAAGTATGGTGAATATGCCGCGTGTAGGAGAACTTTCCATCCAATGTTTAAAAGGGGCATTCTGAGTCGCGCGAGCAACGTGATGTCGAGCTTTGTCATGCAGCAGTGTGACTTCCTTGCTTCCTTGCCTAGTAAATGGCATTTTTTGATCAAGTTCTTCGCTCAGTTTGATCAAATGTCGACTGTGGCGTTTCGCAGTCACCGTCTGGTCGTTTTTCAGGAGTTCGTAATAAAGTACACCCTTCATGTCCCACCCCTATGCACAGGAGAACCCTCTTCAAGCGGATGTCTTGTTTCGAAGTCGATGTACTGGGTTGCCTGGGATATACCCACGACTTTTTAAGTTAGGGACTCTTGTAAGAAATTCACTTTTCCTCACCCGTCATAATTTTTCACAAGAAGTCCTTTTTTTACCGGGCAAGCAGTGAGAGGCTTGTGTTTATACGTTGACCTAGGTTGTGTTGAGTCAACACATGTTGGACCCGACTTTTCTATTTGGTACTAACGTTTATTTTTATTTATTTATTTATTATTTATTTATTTATTTAAGAATTAATTACTATGAAACATTGATTAGCTTATAAAAATAACAGGAACCGAATGGCAAAACCTTAACCTTTTGCTTATTTGTTTCTGTCACCCAACTGGGACTAGCCCGTTCTAGGGTGGACAGGACTCCAATATTACAATCAAGTTTGCTTGATTGCTTGGTTGCTTACAAATATACAAGTTTTAGTAAAAAGCTAATGACACTAAATTGCCCTAAAATGTGGTCTTCAGAATAAAATAAAAAAAAAAATAATAAAAGAATATTAAAAGATAATATAATAAATAAAATGCAATTCCATTATTTAATCGGCAATAAATATCATATAAAATTCGATTAAATAAAATAAATAAAGTTATATGTGAGAAAAGGAAGAAACGGTCATTAATATTTATTAATATAAAATTACCTAGTCTAAAAAGTATACTTCATTGTCAAAGTCAAATAATTTTTGGTAGTTAGTTCAATGTTAAAATATACTTAACATATATGTTTAAAAATATGTTAATAATTTGTGCATCTAAGTTTTATTATACTATTATTTCTAACATTTGATGTATTGTTAGTCTGTCATGATTCGATAACCATTTCTTTAGTTTATTTTTGAATTCCCTAAATGCCAAGTTCATTTTTATTTCCATATTGATCAGATTGTAAAATCTCGGCGCAATGAAAGAGTAATGTCTTTGTCCAAATGATGTTTTCCTTCTGGGTATTATTGAGCTATTTTCTAAAACTTGTCTCGTTGGTCGCCGGTTCTGAATTATTCCTAAATTTGAGTTACTGTCCAAAAATAGCCTTGGAAATGCTGGAAATGCTGTTTGGGTGACTCCGTACTGAGCTCAAGCTCTCATAAATAAAATAAATTTGCCGCGAATTTACCACGTGAAGTTTGCAACACCCGACGTTTCGGCAATGTTTCAACTACCATTGTCTAGGGTAGACTGAAAGAGCTGACAATACGTTGGTCCGCGGTCAGGCCGCATATCGCTGCGTAGATTATAACATTACTGCGTAGATTACTACGTAGATCTCGTTTTCTGCACAAGCTACTAACCAACGCTATAGATGCGACAGATAATAGAACTAATTCTAGTAATCTGCGTAGATTACTGCGTAGATTATAACATTAACATTTGCTTAACATGTTGGGAATCATTTAAAAATCAAAAGAATTAGTAATGCACCGTCATTACATATTTTTTAAAAAGGACGGTAGATATAAAATACCAAAAATTATATGTCCTAAAAATCGAAGTACCTACAGTAAATATAAAAATCGAAATATATTATGTCAGTTGTGGAGTTGTCGACTATAACGGGTGAACCCGTCGCCCCAGGAAGTTTTAATGAGTTCTCCCGTGAGGTGAGCGCAGAAGGCTTTGGGACGAGTACAAATCTACCGACCAGCAGAGCCAACATGCCCGTCAGAGGTCCACAACTTACGGCGAGGCACTGGGTAGGTAAACCACCGGGCAGCCTCGCCACCTGACTACCAGTTTTGGCAGGATATCTCTATATATTCCCGGCTGGATACGGGTTTGAACTCGCTTGCGCAGTCCTCTCAAATCAAATAAAATCAAGTCATTTATTGTCTTAAAAACTAATACATAGTTGTATAGACATAGTTGTATTACATTTACAATTGTTATATTGTGATACTCCCTTATGTAGCGGTGACTCGGTCTCTACCGAATCGATCGCAGACCTCGGTATCATTTGCCCGGCTGTTCACACGGTATCGGGTAGCCGATTGTTCGTTTCAAGAGTGGCTCCAAAAGGGTAGCAACCAGCGCCATTCTATAAGAAACAAATCCGTTTCCAGACTCCCCGGTTATCTGTCAAAATGCACAGCCGATTGACTGAAGCCATATGATGTGCAAACCGTCCAGGAGCGCCCGAAGGACGATTCCCAGTTGAACTGGCCAGCAGGCAAAGACTCCTACCAGGGCTCCCATTTCATGGAGGCTAACGGATGGGTGCTGACCTGTGAGTTGGACCGACCATATAACAAGGGTCATAATGGCCTGTGGCGTATACCAGAAATCCAAATAAGTCTACATACAACATGACGTGATATCAATTCTAGTTATAAAAAATGTAATTTCATTTGCTATGATGACGAATATAATTCAAAGAATCTGCAGGGTTTTTCTGATGTCGTGCGTTGTTGATATGATCAGAGCCCAACGTTGTGAAGTCTTATTCCCTCCGCGTAGTACTTACGGTAAGATAACCACAATGTTTAATGCTTAGACCATTTAATTATTTAAAAAGAAGTTAATAGAAGAGAGAGATGGCTTACCATTGATAACGTCAAACGAGAGTGATTAAATAAGCTAAATGTACGCGTTTATATATCGGTAGATCTGATGTTAAGTGGAGTATTTTTGGTGTGGATTAATATTTGAAATTGTGAAAGACGCTCTTTTACATACATTGATACATTTTTTATTTATTTATTGCTCCACAAAAAAACATTGTTAGCACTTAACATAGCTTGTGTTGCTCCTAACTAGGCAGAGCCTGTTCTAAGAAGAACACCAATACAAATGGTTATAAACTACATAACTTCCAAAATAAAATAAAAAATTGGATCAAATCAAGTTAAAATGAAATTCTCACTACACCAAAATAATATTAGAACTATAAACAAGTAATACTAAATAATAATGTATAATAATAATATATAATAACAATAATAAATAATGATTTATAATAATAACTAATAATATATAACAATTAGTAAAAATACGTATATAAAATATATAGAAAATAAATATATTTATTTATTTTATAATTGTAATGAATGTTTTTTCCGTCTCTCTTACGCCAAGGTTTAATTTAACCATAATGTAAGGTGATATTTTTGTTGGTTGCTGCTAATTTCCAATATGTTCTCTTTACTCATGATATTAACCATTCTTGGAGCAATAAAGCTGTAATGACGTTGTCCAAAAGACGTTAGACGTTTCGGCACTTCAAAGTTTCCCTTATAAGAACCTGATCTCTCCCTGTTTTCCGGAGAAACGCAATATTCATCTTCATTGTTGTTTTTAAGATGAAGTATTGATTTCAGGCAATACAACTGCCTCAAATCAAGCAATTGTGCCTCAACATACAGGACGTCAGAAGGGTAACGCCTAGGATTCCTTAACGTGATTCTAATTATTGCCTTTTGGACAACGTTCACTTTCTGGAGGAGGGTTTTTCCGCAAGCTCCCCATCCAAGTATACCGTATGCCATTATGGATTGGCACATAGCGTAATATATTGTTTTTAAATAGGGCAGGCCCAGAATATCTCGCAATTGAATAAATATATAAATCAATTTCCTTAGTCACTAGACATTCGGTATGTAATTCCCACCGTAAGAAAGGCTAATTGGAAATAAGGAAATGGCAACGTAAGAAAGACTCATTTAAACATGAAATTATCATTTCTTTGAAAGCTATTAGTCATCAGGCGACTAGACAGTTTTGCCGTGCTATTACGTCAATCGAATTTTCGAAATTAGGAATGTTTGTTGAGTTTAATATTACATTGTTCATCATCATGAGTTATTACACATTATTCAAATCGCGTCTTTCACGCGTCTTTCATAATTTGAAGTATTGACGTATTGTAGTATTGAAGTATTGAAGTATTGACGCAAATTTTTCTTTTTTTTGCCGTTGAAATATTCTATTACCGTTGAAATATTTTAATGCAGTGTTACCTAATAAAATTATCTTCCGTCACACACTCAAATGGGTAAGTCGCTCTTTCTATGCAAAATGTAATATCTAAATAAAAATGATCAAATACTTGATATGTGCTCTCTCTTCCCTCTCTTCAAAAACATCGAGGCATTACGGACTTGTAACGGCCCTTAAGTATCGTTACATGCAATCAACAAATGCATTGATTTCCAGTGAAATGCACTGACACAAATTCAGCTATTATTCTACCTCGTCCAGCGATGAATCAGCACGATGAAACAATACTTTTACTAGGAATATTTTAGATTGCATCATTTCTCGGCCTATATAAACCGGCGAAAAAGCAACCAAAGTATTTCCTCGAGTGATCACGTCCCCCAAGACTGCGACGGCATACCTCGGTACCCCGGCTTCTTGGTTACCTTTTCCTTCCTTTCCTTATCGAGGCGAGAAGCATCAGTCTGCATTCCCACAGACTTGAGCCGTGCCCAGTACGAGATACTAGGAGAACAAGTACAATCCTTATCCATACACCCTCGTAGCTTCTGGCAGATAGCCAATACATTCTAAACTGGCAATATCGAACTTTCAATAAACACCTCTGATATACTTAAAATCGACTTTTAATACGGAGATAACCTGCAAGTTGCCACCACCACCACCTCACACCGAATAAATTGGAATCTAGTGAAGGGTGGTCTCTCACAGACTCAAAGATAAATCTCTGGACGTATTCACGGACCTTGTCATCAACCAGTATGCCAGGGCATTTACAGGTCCAACCGCACTAAGCCCATTAGCTCAGAAATTGTAAAATGTGAGGCGACCAGCTCGGGTTACCTACGGAAAAATGTATATAAATTTATATTTACACACACATTTACATTTACATAGAGCGGGGTTTACTACAGAGCTATACTATTACTATAGAGCGGATTACTATAGAGCGGCGCACATTTACATTTATATAAATTTAGGGGCCTCACATTCTAGGGGTTAAAAATCAGAATATCAATGAAATCACTAAAAATGTAGAGCAAAGCAGTATACATAGTCCCTATACGTAATTCCGGCTCTAAGCCGGACAGTACTCATAAAAGTAACATATGAGGATTGCTGCGGGAAATATACGATCGTGTAATGCGAAGCATTTCGCATGCGAACAACGCCACTTATCATCTGCAACTGTCTCGACTTTATTATTATTTTTTGCAACGCGGCACCAGCGACATTTTATACGAGGATCCATGTACTCAGTTTTTTAATTAAAGAAACCAATGCGGCCTTATATTTTTTAACCCTTCGGCTACGTAACGACCAAATTTGGTTGCACATCAGAACACCGTTGACTACGTAAGGACCAATATTGGCGGCATGCTCCCGGAGCGCACAGTAATATTATTTTCTTTTTCGAACGCATCCTAAAATCCATACCAAATATCTTATTATTACCATAGATACATAGACGGCCGCTAGAATAATTTCGCATGTCATTTCATAAATATTTCTGGTAAAATTCCATTGTCGAACATCATCATTTTTTTTCAAGAAATCATCAAAAATTTTATTGGTTTTATGAGCTAATATCTAAATATTTTTGTACATGAATAAGAAAAACTAAATAATACCCTTGATAGAAAATCTAATAAAGATCACGAAAGTATTTAAAATTTCTAAATAGGGTTCCGTATTTTTCCGTAAGACAAGTACAAGTTAGAAATGCCGAGTTTTTTTCACTTTTCGAATTTCTCATATTTATTCATAATTATATAATTGTTTTACAAAATGAGATTTTAATATTCTTTATACGACATTTTAATGCGATCATTGCAAAGTTATTGTTTTTATGATTTCTATAGTAGTTCCATAGTTATAGTACTTTTTGTCGAGCGCGGCGATATTGCAATAAATTCCAATAAATTGCCGCGGTCTGCCATGAAATTGAAATTATGCCGCTATTCGAAGGGTTAAGGTAATTAAACTGGACTGGAAAAGGTATCAACTAGAGCTCTCAACTACAACGGCAAACCCGTCACCTCTGGAAGTTTTAACGATATTGATCGTCCTGTCTCCCGTGAGGTGAGCGCAGAAGACTTAGAACAAAACAGTTTACCGTAAAATTCCGCCACACGCCCGTAAGAGACCAACGTCTTACCGCGAGTTAGCCAGGTTAGTCCTCCAGCGGGCCGAGACTCGCGCCTTAATCTGGTTGCAACTGGTTTACTACCAGTTGCAACCAGATTACTCCGGTCTCCGGAATGAATACGGGTTGCACAGTCTTCTCCATTACGAAGCGGTGATACCGCGTTTGCCTAATCAATCATGGACCACGGTCCCTTTTATCCGGTTTTAACCCAGTCGCCGTAAGGTGAACAACTACCCCCGCTCTATAGGAGACAGTACTGTTTCCAGACTCCCACGACTGTTAATCAGAATGCACAATCGATTGGCTGACGCCGCACGGTGCGCAATCCGTCCAGAAGCGCCAGAAGATTGACTTCTGGGGGAAACTGTCCCCCAGGCCAGAGTTCTACCCGGGCTCGCACTTCATACGTGGAGGCCGCCGGATGGGTGTTGACCCATGAGTTTGACCCGACCGGTCTTAGTGGCCAACTGCAACAGGGCCATTAGCTCACTGGAATAGGTATCAACATCAATGGGGTGAGAGAGTGTCAAACCTTTAATTCGATAGATTAGATTTGTTTCTGCTCTCCGATATCATTGTATTACTTTTTCGGCTGAAAACCGACTAGGAAGGATTGTGACTAGGTGATTGTGATTGTGACTAGGAAGGAAGTATTGTGAGCGCGCAATTTATTTTCAAAATGAAAGCAATTATATCCATTTTGAGCCCCCTTAAGACGATTAATAACTTTTTCAGGTGAAAGTCTAACTTGTTAGCTTGTTGTTGGCTAGTCTAATTCTAGCTAGGCTTGTTGGAATCGGCTCGAGACATACATATGTACTCTGGTCATAAATAGAGTCTGATGACGGAGCCAAAAGGTAGGCACTGGAAGTCAATAACGAAACAATGAATGCTTTACGTGCTCGAGCTTGTTAAAATCATCTTGAGATGTACTCTAATCATTAATGATAAGACTAAAATTACTGTTTAGTCTTATCGCGTTTTGTGATCAGACTAAATAGTAAAAAATAAAATAACAGTTTCGAAAACAAAAAAATACGCTTTGTAAGTACCTACCTAAGTACGCTTTGTAAGTACCTACCTAAGTACGCTTTGTAAGCACTAGAAAGCAAAAAAAAATCCCAAAATAAATACCCGCCTTAGTTAACGCCATGTTTGTAATTAACTCTATTATTTAAGTGTAAAAGTGGGGGTCGCTTTAAAGAGTGGTAAAGTGTGGGGCACAAAAACTTATTTTAAAAATTATGTATTTTCAGCATATGATGTTTCCATAGAAATTTCCATACAAAAAAGCATCTATCCTCAATACCCCTCAAGACAGTACCGTCCCGAATCGGGTACGATGTATTGTAGTCAATGCTCAGTAACGTCCCAAAACGGGTACGAGCGCGGCGCGACAAACCGCGCTCTCAACGAACTGAATTTACACCAAAATCACAGTGCAACCACCCCCTGTTAGATATGTGTGAGAAAGACGGATAAATTCGGTATTGTACGATTATTCAGTCGTGCTTCTCGCAGTCTAGAATCCCTAATATAATTGTTTGTATTCTGGGGGCACTTAGTCGAGTGCTGTCATTGCTCGGATCTAATAATAATAATAATAATAATAAAACTCTTTATTCTTAAGAAAAGGCGAGCTTATTGCCGGCAGGCAATATTTTAGAGCTAACATGTACTATTGTAAGAACATTATTTGCGAGTAGACTACATAACTTAACCTATATAAAGAGTATGACAAATAAAATAAAGGAGGATAGAAAGAAGTATATACTTTAGTATTTGTGGGCACAGATTTGCCACATCAAAATAATCTAAAACCTATAATGACGCTAAAGTTTTAAAAGGAGGGGAATGTAAGGGGAAAGGGAATTTATCTGGAGGATTTCAAATGCTCTCTGAGTCCGTTTTTAAAAGTTGTTATGCTTGGCGCGTTTCTCACATTTTTCGGCAAAGCATTTCAAAGACGGGCTCCATGCACGGTGAAAGAGAATGAGAAGAAGTCACTGCTGTGACTAGGGATAGAGAGTAGCAGGTTGTTTTTTGATCTCAGAGGGCGTTCATGAGCCGATAATGCAGTAAATCTGCCGGTAAGATAATTGGGAGCGAAGCTATCCAAGATCTTGAAAAGCATACAGAGAACTCGCATGTCTCTTTTCTCCCGGGTCGACAGCCAGTGAAGCTTCTCTCTGTACTCCGTGATGTGGTCAAATTTTCTGAGGCCATGCAAACATTTTGGAGACGCTCAACTTTGGTGGATAACTCCTCTGTGAGGTCGAGAAATGCGACATCTCCATAATCCAGAAGGGGGAGGAGAGCAGACTGACAAATCGTAGTCTTGCTCTCCTCCGGGAGGATATTTTTCAGCCTATTCAGCGAATGAAATCGGCCAAAGAGTTTGCGTCGCATTTCTCGAATATGTGGCCGCCATGAGAGGTTGTCGTCCATATGGACATCGAGGTTTTTAACCTCGAAACTGAAAGGGACCTCATCCGCACCGATGCAGATCTTCAGAACTTCATTTATGTTAATCCTCGAGTTAAAGTAACTGCTACCGATGATAATAGCTTGCGTTTTGGAAGGATTTAAGAGCAATCCATGTGCTTTGGACCACTCATATATCATCGATAGATCTTCATTTACAGCAGCAATTGTTGTATCAATATCTCCCGGGCAAAAGTGAGAGTATATTTGGACGTCGTCGGCATAGAGGTGATATTTTGCTTTAATGGAGTTGGTAACTGAGTTAATGAATATAAAAACGAGGAGTGGGGATAAAACACTACCTTGCGGGACGCCGGTGACTTGTGGTAGAAAATTAGAGATCTGATCTTTGTTCCTGACGCACTGATATCGATTATTCAGAAATGATCTAAACCAGTTTATTACGGGATTCGCAAAGTTACAGGAATCTAATCGAGCAAGGAGAATATCATAATCGACATAATTAAAAGCACTGCTGAAGTCTAAAAGGACGAGAATAGTTAGCTGTCGATTATCCATCGCTTGACGAATATCATCGGTAACATGAACTAAGGCAGTAGTGGTGCTATGATGGGGTCGAAAACCTGATTGGAATGGGTTTATAAGGTTGTTAAGAGAAACATAAGAGAGCAACTGACTATATGTCAGTCTTTCAATAGCGTTGGCACTGGGAGAATTGAAATCGGCCTAAAGTTTTCTGGGGAATTTGTTGAAGAGGTTTTTGGTATTGGGACAACAATGACTTTCTTCCAGACATCGGGTAGTTCGCCACTTTTAAGAGAAAAATTGAAGATGAATGCAACTACTTCCGCTATTTCATTTAAAATAGGAATGATAAGTTGAAGGCTTATGCCATCATGACCCACAGCTTTCGACTTGATGCTTAGTAGCATTTTAGTTACCTCCTGGGCTGATATTGAAGAGAAATCAAAAGTTGGGCTGTTAGGTGGGAGTAAAGAACTACTACGGATCTCAAACAGAGCATTACTCTTAACCACGTCATCTAGGATGACAGGGGGGGATGAAAAGTGAACGTTCAGGGCGTCGATATCTATATTGGGCGAGGCAATCGAGGACGACTTGCCGATTCCAAGAGAGTGAAAAAGTTTCCACATTTGAGCAGGAGAAGCAGTTTGGAGAAAGTGGTTTATATGGAGTCTCTTAGCATTCCGACATAGCTGGGTACATCGGTTTCTAAGCACTCTGTAAATTTCCCAGGTACTTGGAAGGCGGTCGCGTTTAAATTTTGTTTTCGCTCTATCCCTCTTCTTCATTAGTATACGGATATCGTCGGTTATCCACGGAGCAGGTGAATGCTTCACTCGGCGTGTTATTATAGGAGCATGTTTATCGTATAGCTTGATTACATTGCTATTAAATGTATTAGCCATGGAATCAACATCCATCATAGCATAAAGAGGCAACCAGTCGATTGATAACGCGTCCGCCCTAAAAGCAGAGAGAGAGATACTGTCTTAAGGTCGCGGTATTGGATGGTTCTTGATCGTTTTTTTGCACTTTTACGTCATATGAAATGTATAACATATCGTGATGTGAGAAGCCACTCGCTGCCAATTGGCCATGTGCTTTAACAAGTAGTATTGTGAGGCAAGACGATGTTATTAAGCTGACCGTGGATCTGTGCTTCTCTTCGGATATTATGTAGCTTCTCTTCGGATATATGAATGAAAATAAAAAAACGAACTAATAAATTTTGTAAAGTTTGTAATAACGTACACAAATGTGTTTACAATTTCTAGATAGGGTTTCGTATTTTCAGATAAAACGTTGATATCGCTGAATAAGTGTTTTTTTCAGTTCTCCAACTTCATAATAATTATTCACAATTCACATCTAACTGTTTTACAAAATAAAGTTTTAATGCTTTATATTTCAAATTTCAATACGATCATTCTACAATTCTTCTTTGTATAATACATTGAGTAGTTTCTTTCTTATGATCGTTTTTCTAAAGTGCTATATTTTTGACTTTCAACTCTCAGAAATGACAGGTGACTGCCAAGATTTACACCCGCAGCTTGAGGGGTTAAACAGCTTTATATAAACAAAATCGTCACCCATTTACATAAAAATATCATCAAACAAATGACCACCACAGCACCAGATCAGCAACAGTGAAATAATTCCTTTTCCCTAAAATGAGGACTGCATTTTCTCAGCGGCATTTTTTTTTATGGCTAAAATATATATACATAGAATAGAATAACTTTATTAGGATATAAAAACATTACTTTATGAATAATGGTAATGAATAGTGGAATAACTGGTTTTATAAAAAAGACAATTTATGCACAAATAGCGGATTTATCGCTATAGCGATATCTTACAGTCAACTATTTGATAAAAGAATTCCCAATTGTCACCGTGCAATACACACAGAAGTAGTATAGTTAAATTTAAAATAAATTTATACAAATATACGTCATTAACTTATGCTAAGGTTGCCCAGATTTATTATATAGATGAAAATGTAATAAATCTGGAAAACGAGTTAACTCTTGGTTTCTAACTATGGGTAGAGAAGGGGTACAAAAGCGAAATTTTCCATCATAAAGAATAAGAAATTACAAACTATTAGACTACTAGTTTTTGTGTAACTACTAGAATTATATTGTAATCTCAACAAAATCGGCTTGAGATACTTTGTTTAAGGAAATGCACAAAAAAATAGCTGACGAAATTTGGATATCTTCGTACGAACCAGACACTAAGCATCAATCCAATCTTTTGGTCATCCAAGATGATCCAACCTAAGGTAAACAACAATTTGTTTGCCAGAAGTCATCAACAAAATCAGGAAAAACAAATGAAAACCTATCATATGACAATGCCAACTCTCCCAAAGTATGTCAAACAATTAATTATTTGATGAAGACAGATATTGTTCGTACCTAGCGACTTTTTTGTGTTCCTGAATGTTGTACAAAAAAGCGCGAATAGCGATTTTCATCATCTCAAGAAGTTGTTAAAGCTTTCGCAAACAAAGTTTTTAAATACCAACTTCACAGTTGAAAAATATTACGAGAATTGGTTTGAACTCATGAAAAAGTATATAAACCTTGCGAATGTCTCGAAAAGTAATATAATAATTCATGGTCTTTCACAGTTTTCATAGCTTAAAAAAACCTTGAAAGGCAGCCCCATACAACGGAGCTATCATGGAAATCACCGACTAGAGTCAGGCCTATCATAATACTATTATTACAGTTCTGGAGGATGAGCGGTGGATTTCGGCAATTATGAATTTCGAAACAATAAAGTATTTGATTACCTAGATTTGATTGTATTATTGTAAACAATCATTGCTTTTCTATATATGGATGACAAAAAAAAAGAAATAAAAAACGCTTTATCTCACACAGTATAGTTACAACATTAAAATAAATGGTGGATTATTTCAGGCAAATAGAAACACTATAAAAAAAATATATTTTATATTTGTTACACAGTTTCCGTGATCGATTCATGGTACTACTAAACAATTAATTATATTGTATTTTAAGCAAGCTCAACTAAATACTGGCCACGTCGCCCAAAGTTCCCAACTACAAACTTGTGTAACTTACGATAACATAGACTTCAAAGTTGCTTCAGACTTGCGTTCTTGCACTGACAAGCAATTTGTGTCGGTTTAATTTATAGAGCATTAGATTATGGAGAATTATGATGATGAATAACGTTAGTAGCTAGGGTGAGTCTGAAAATTAACATTCTCAGAAATTTCAATATACGAAACGCTGGACATTATAACGATCTCGTTTTCTGCAAAAGCTAAACCAACGCTATAGACGCAAAGCAATTGATTTGCTTCATCTGGCCAGTGGTTATGTACGACAGCGAAGTGTGGACCATTAAAGAAGACAGCAAACGGCGGCTAGAAGCCTTTAAGATGTGGTACTACCGTCGAATGCTCCGTATAAGCTGGACCCATAAAGTTAGCAACGAAAAAATGCTTCAGCGTGCTGGTAGGTACGACCCGAAATGTACGACCCGATTGTTGTACACAGTCAAAAAGCGCACGATTGAATATCTGGGGCACATGCTGCGGCATGACAGATATCAGCTGCTCCAACTGATATTGATGGGCAAAATTGAGAGTAATCGAAGCCTTGGAAGGTGGAAAAAGTCGTGGTGGAAAAAGTCGATTATTGCCTTATGGCAATCTCTACAAAACCTATAACTTAAATGTATCATACAAGTTTTGCGTCGGCTACACAAAATAAATTTAAAACAATAATACAGACAGAAAACTGGAAATAAATGATTAAAAGAAATAAAAACAAACCGTTAACACTAAATAAAGACGCACAGAAAGTGAAAGAGATGACGAAAGGAAAGGGAAGCGAAAAGGAAGAGGAGGAGAAGGGTTGGTTATGTTAATAATTTTAGGTTTATGTGCTTCTTGAGTCTGGCTTTGAACTTTGTGGTGCTGGGGGCTGTTCTGACATTATTCGGTAAAGCATTCCAGAGTCATGCAGCTTCTATGGTAAAGGGAAAGTCACTGTTGTGACCGGGGATGGATAATATATCTCTATTTCCCTCTGATATCAGGGGATGGCCGTGCTTCGATAGAGCGGTGAACCTTTCAGCGAGATAATGCGGTACGCCATTCGCGAGGATTCTATATAACAGACGGAGAAGTTTAACCTATCTCGTCTCCCTGGTAGTCACTGCAGTCTACTTCAGTATATTGATACGATGAATAAAAATATATTGGTATAAGAATATAAATAAATTGCCACATTTTTGGCAATTAAATTGTAATTAATTCGTGTAAATTGGAAACCAATGATCTCGGCAAGTGTTTAGCTGTTGTTCATTTTGGAAACGGGATTTGGTCCTTGATCCTTATGTGATGGAGATGGCTAATTTGGAGGGCGAGTCGATGCTCATAGGAAAAGCGGACTGACTCCCTCTATCCCGTTCCCACAGGGATTTTCTTTATGTGGATTTTTCTTCTTCATCATCAAACACCTCGGGAATTATTCTATTCCGGGAATCGTCCTCCAACTGATATACCTACATTACGATTCGTCACACGATTCCGAGCCGGCGTCAATTGACACCGCGATTGACTCCGCGATGTCATCGCATGCGATCGTACGAGTGTGGGAGCGCCGCGCAGGACCTCTCCCGAGGGAACGCACAAAGTAGAGGAGGAACAGAATAGACCAGCGTCTCCTTTTACCTGTCCATATGCGGCCACGTGATCACTATTATCCAATACCAAACCGACCCTGGATTAAGAGATTCTATATTATGTAAAAAAATATATATTCCAAGTGTCTAAATCTTATTTTCTGGAATTGTCCTTTCATTCTTGTTAATAACCTTTTGTTAATAAATTCGATTCAGAAAGAAACTTGAGTTTCTATATTTATAATATTAAACTGTAAAAGTTACTTCAAATCGTTACAATTGGCGTAACTTTGAAACGTTACAATTGGCGTAACTTTAAAACATTACAATGTATTTCCATTTTATTCTTCCCACTCAATTTACTTGCTCTCCTATACTACGAGACATGTCCATAAAGTAATGGTACTGAAGAGGATTTTTTCCCCATCGTTCATAACACTAAGTGGTAGTGTGGTTCTCCTGAATACAACGAGCACCGGCGGACCTCTGCAGTACGTAAACTTGCCTTATAATAGTTTCCAATTGTGTGAAATATGTCAACAAGAAAACCCGCCAAGTGCACGCCATCATTTTAGGGAACTAATGGGCCCTTGTTGAGTTGGCTACGAAGACTATTTGTTCGGGATCGGCCACACTCACGGATCAACACCCAACCGGCGGCCTCCACACATGAAACGCGAGCCCGGGTAGGAATCTGGCCTTAGGGCTAGTTTACCCCAGGAGTCAACCTTCTGGCGCGCCTGGACGATTTGCGCACCGTGCGGCGTAAGCCGATCAATTTTGCATTCTGACTAAAAGTCCGGGGAGTCTGGAAATAGTACTGTTTCCTATAGAGGACGGACGCTGTGGTCCGCGATAGATTCGGTAAACACCGTTTCACCGCTTCGTAAGGGAGAGGACCGCGCAAGGGACCTCGAACTCGTATAACCAATCGAGAGACTGGAGTAATCTGGTCACAATTGGAAGTAAGGGCGTGAGTGTAGGCCCGCCGGGTAACACTCCTGGCTATCTCGCGGTTAAGGCGTTGGCCTCTTACGGGCTTGTGGCGTAGCTAGATGGTGGACTGTTTTGTCCTCAAGTCTTCTGCGCTCACTCCAGGGAGATAAAAAGACTAATCGTTAAAACTTCCTGAGGTGACGGGCTCGCCCGCTGTAGTCGACAACCCTAGTTGTTTCTTATAGAGCGGGGGTAGTTGTTGACCTTACGGCGACTCCTCATGAAACGACCATCGGTTACCCGATTCCGGGTGAAAAGCCGGACAAAGGATGTCGTGGTCCGCGATAGATTCGTTTGACACCATTTCACCGCTACGTAAGGGAGAGGACCGCGCAAGCAACCTCAACTCTGTGACCAGGGTGTCAGGAGGTAGAAGGTATCCTGAAGGTTAATTCCAGACGGAGATATCCTGGTAGTCAGTGGTTAGGCTGCCCGCTGGGTACCTTTCCCGGTGCCTCGCCGTAAGGCGTTGGCCTCTGACGGGCAGGTAGCTTAGCTTGACGGCGGACTATTTTGTCCTAATTCTTCTGCGCTCACCTCACGGGAGACAGAACGATAAATTTCGTTAAAACTTCGTGAGGTGAAGGGTTCACCCGTTGTAGTTGATAGCTCTAGTGGTCATTTGGTTCCGCAAAGGAAAAAAAACGATTGAAATTTTTTCAGTGATCAAAAATGATTATGGCGAAGTTGTTATTAACCGAAAGAACTTGTTTAAGTGGTAGAACATGTTGAAATGCGCTCGACCGCCTGACAGTGGTAATTAAATCGTCAGCCGAACAATACACGTTTTACTCCTCTCAGCTTCCGGATGAAGGCGCCATCGGTACGTATACCACGCGCCGCGAACAGTGGTCATCGAATCTCTTAGACAGATCACACAGTACCGGACAAAAACCTCCATAGTGGACCTTCATAGAAGCAACTAAAAGAACTTCATAGTGGTGACCTAAATCACCAATAAAATATTGATAAAATTCAAACCATATCCATGTGTGATTGCTGAAAAACATAATATCCAAAGGGTTGAAATGAAAGGCATCAAATATGTACAACAACAGTTACTATTTTTTACACGAATGCCCAACAAAAAAGGAGTGCAATGTGTTCAGGGTTCATCTATGTATGTTTTTCCTTTATTATTCCAGCATAACTTCAAAACGCTTGAACCGTTTTAGAAATGAGTAATAGCGTTAGAATCTTTATGTCATCTCGAATATCATAGGGTGTCTTTACTGTCCAAATATTAAGGAAGAAATTGTCTATATTTCCAAATGTCTGAATGTCAATAAATTAACATTAATGTATGGTGTTTGAAGTCAAATAATAATAGATAATTTTCAAACCAACAATAACAACCCAAATAATAATTTTCACGTCAAGGTGTTCTAAATATAGCTTTTTTATTAAAAAAAATAATTTTTTACTGTAGTTTTCATGCCAAATAATTATCGGATTGACTATGCAGTTTTAAGATCCAATACAAATATTATAAATACTGTGGTGAGACTCTTTAAAACCTCTAGTGTCGATTTTCAAAACTATTTTAATCTTAACCCTTCAGGTCTCGGCCCCTCAGCAGATTGACAAGTTGATGTCAGAAAAAAAATTAGTAAAAATTAGTAAAAAAATTGAATTATGACACTATCTCACCAAAACTCACAAAACTAAATAAAAAAAATACGTGTGGCACTCGGGGACTGCCGCGGTAAAGCTATTGCATAGCATTTTTAACAACTTTTGCAATTATAATTATTTATTTATTTTATTTATTTTATTTTTTCTGATATCAGATAACTGCGCTCTATCGGAAAACGTTGAAATTATTCCGAATCATTTGCGGCTGCGGTAGCAAATGATTCGGAATAATTTAAACGTCTTCCGATAGAGCGCCGCGCACGAATTTTTTATTCAATAAAGCAAAAAAACCGATGATTCGAAAAAAATCGTAGATAAAAAGTTAGATAATTAAATTATCTTTAAAATGGTGCAGGTTTCATAATAATACGCCAGATAGTATTTGCGTAGTAGTCGTTTTTGTGTTCAGTTAGACCTAATTTCACAAATTAATTACACTATGTAATATAAACAAAATCTAAAATATTCAAAGCTAAGAATATTAGGAAAATGTTCTTGTTTAACATATATTTTTTTCGAATCGTAAGCAATACTCGTTTAGACGTAATTATCAGTTTATAATCATTCATTTTCGTTAAGAAATTTCTTCATTCGGTCGCCCCGCTGGCCTAGGCCCGCGATAAAAGCTATGCAATAGCTTAATAAATAAATAAATAAATAAATAAATAAATAAATAAATAAATAAAAACACTAATAACTGCCAAACCACTGCACCCATAATTAAAATAAAACATATTAACATAATAAAACATAATAAAATGAAACAAATTAATTAAAATAAAATCAAAACGGGGCCGTCACGCTGAATCGTGTTGTGGCCGATATCGGCCGATTGGGGCTCTAGCTAGGGGTTAAGCGGCTATCGAAAGTACTGTGTACAATCGAAAGTATTATGTCTAAATAACTATTGAAATATCATTGAAATAAAAGATCTGATTGAGTTCATTCCGTAAATATACATGTAGCTATGAGTACTTATACATAAATCACAAATATTTAATAAAAAACCGCAATAGGAATATTTCTTAATTCAATAGTTCACTTTTTGTAACGGAAGTCGTGTTTTTTATTATTTTATATGTTTACTTGTTTAAATGACATTCTTGAAATGGCTTGCTCAAATATACTCCATTCATAGAAGTGATCTTATTTAGCAATATTTAATTAACTTTCAATTAACGGACCTTAAGTCCATTACACGCGATCAACAAATGCATCGATTTTCAGTAAAATCCACAGACACAATTCAGCTATTATTTTGACTCGTGCAGCTATGAATCAGCACGACGAAACAATACTTTTACTCGGAATATTTTGGATTGCATCATTTCACGGCCTATATAAACCGGCGAAAAAGCAACCAAATTATCATTCCTCGAGTGGTCATGTCTCCAGATAGCGACGGCACACTTCGGTGTCCCGGCTTCTCGGTCACATGTCATTCCCCGAGTGATCACCTTCCCCCAAGGTTGCGACAGCAATCGGCACTCTCTCTCACGAGTTGGGTCAACGAATCCGGCTCTTTGGTTTCCTTTCCTCATTCTCCCTGAGTCTCGAAGCATCAGTCTGTAATCCCACAGACTCGAGCCGTGCCCAGTACAAGATACTAGGAGCACACGCACAATCCTCATCCACTATTCCCACATAGCCTCTGTCGCGCAAACCTCGCGTCTCGATAAAGTAATCCGGGCACTCGTTACTTCGGCAAGCGTTATAACTGGCAATATTCAAACCTTCGGTCAATAAATTCCGCCTTTCCCAAAACCGCCTTTCAATACGGAGATAACTCGTAAGTTGATACCACGACCTCACACCGAACAATTTGGAGCCTTGTGATGGGTGGTCCCTCACACAATCATTAAACAGTTTTTCAATCTTTCGACTATTAGTATACGAGAATAGCAAACCGCGTTTTTCAGCAAGCATACATTCAATAATGAAATATTTTTCATGCTGTATATGTGGCGCAAATTCATGCGCCATTGCAAATATAAATAGCACCCTATTTACGGTGCGAAGTAAGCTTTTACTGGTAGAACCTTCCCGACAGACAGCCACTTCCGCTTCCTGTTGAAGCGCGGGCTTTTTCTGACTTTCAGCGGGCAGCGCCCACTGCATCGGCTTAAAGTTGCCTGAAAACACAAATTGAAATTTCGTAGTCTATCTTCGTATTTCTGTTTCAGATTTTACCCATGACATGTATTATATGTACTAGGGAGATAATGATAGATATCATTTAAAATATTTATTTTTTCTTGATATTTAAATATTTTTTGTGCCACTTTTAGCCTTTTGCCTTAATTACAGCAGCAATTCTTTTCGGCAAACCTTGCCGCCATTTTCCTTAGAAACTTACTGCTTGTTTCGAAACATTTTTTTTGTTATAAATAGGATAGAAAACGAATTTACCGCGTGAAATTTGTAGCACCCGACGTTTCGGTGACGTTGCAGCCGCTGTTGTCTAGGGTAGACTGAAGAGCTGTCAATCCGTTGTTCTGCGGTAGGTCCGGGAAGCCATTGAAATAAGAAGAACCCCGAACTTCAATAGAGACGACGGTTACAAACTCTCTTCTACGTGGAACCCTCTTCTTAAAATGTTCCCGCCGCCGAACGCCGAACGCAAGGACGTAAGAGAGGATACAGTGAGTGTTGTGTGCACGACGGATTTTCAAAGTTCGCGCGCTCCGAGCCCGGCCCCCCACCACCGTTATAACCTACGCAGTGGCGGCAGCGGTATGCGGCCTACCCGGAAAACAACGGATTGACAGCTCTTCAGTCTACCCTAGACAACGGCGGCTGCAACGTCACCGAAACGTCGGGTGCTATAAATTTCACGCGGTAAATTCGTTTTCCCACAAATTTACCCACAAGGCATATGATTTTTCGTGGAACCCACCTTGTTGCCTATTGGCACCATCTTCTAGGTGGGCATTTGTAACATCACGCAGTCAAACAATCAGGCGGTCACCCATCCCAGTATTGACCGCGCCCGCCGCTGTTTAACTTCGGTAACAACGAGGAGAACCGGTATCAACGGGCTACGTACGCTACAAAGATTGTACGGCACAGCACGAGAATTTCCTAAATTTTACCGATTGTGACTTGCGGCTTGCCTTGTTTGTTCAATAACTGGATTCATAAGCTTGATGCACACTAAGTTCATTTCTTGAAGCCAAGTTCATTTTCTTCATCATAGCCAATAAGGTAAACTTCAAATAGACAAAATATAAGCGGCACTAATGAACGCGTTAGTCCACAACGAGCAAAGATATCATTATAAAGTAATTGATAGAAATTGTTGTGTCACTCCAAAACTTTCCCGGCGAGTATCCAAGGACTTATGGAAAGATTTTGAGCGTGACATTAATTAGGGAAGGAGGTTGACCTACTGGAAAAATATAGTCGGCGACGAACGCGGATAGTGAGAACGCAACGCATTAAACATGTTCGATTCAATCGTTTACGATGATAAACTGACAGGCCAAAATTTAATATAATTTCGGCCCGGAAATGTGAAGCAAATTTCGGGTATATAAGTTTAATATTTCAAGATTGAAATATGACTAGTACTTATGAGTAGGGAAATATGACTATGACCTGGTAGACCGATTTTACCTATAACCTTTTCAACTCTTGCCACGACCAAATGATTCCTGTATGACAAATTTAAGCACAATCGGATTAAGCGTTTGGGCGCTATCGTGGATAAAGATACACAGAGAGACAGACACAGACACACATACTTCAACCTTAAAATGGTCTTAATTGTCTCATAGGGGCTCAACATGGATATTTCCGTATTGACCTCGACAGAAAAGTAGCATAGGCCAGGAAACTAAAAAATAGGTGGTTTCCAGCGATAGTTTATAATAGTTTTGGCAACGGCTGACTTACTTGTATGATATTTGGACGTTGAATGCTCGGTTTCTGTCTGTGGCATTCTCCTATGGTAGGATTACCTACGACTTCCTCTAGTGGAAACACACTTCAAGTTTTTTTTTTGTTTCTACTCTTTATTGTCAAATTTCACAATTCGCGGGGTTATAATCATACGACAATCTTTTACAACCTACCCTAATATAATGTGTTTGTTTGTATGTGTGCGTGAAACATGTGTGTAAGGGTGGGTCTTGTTATTTATTTATTTATTTAGGTACATAGGATTAGGTATACAGTTCATTCATAGGTCATGTAATCTTATAATAATTATATAAATTATTTAATAATTAATATAGGGAGGTTTAACACATCTTAAAAGACCTTTACTGCCAATAGCACATCTAACTAGGCGATAATTTGGCCCGTCTCCAGATGTGCATATTTTTATGCAATTTTAAGGAATGAAGTGTTTTTTTTTAAATAAATTATTTTGACCCACCACCTGTATATACACATAAATATACCAATTTTATAAAAAATATAGCTATGTAATAAATATATACATTTATAGTTGTAATTTAATAAAATTTAATTAAGAAAAATAGATAAGTGATACTAAATAAATTGTCGTGCGTTGCAAAGAAGTTGATCAGATTTTACATATCCCTTGTTAAGTAGCCATCTATTAAGGTTTGCTTTAAATATTTTTATGTTAGGATAATTTTTCATGTCTTCACTAAGGGAATTATATAATTTTGGGGCTATGTAGAATATATGTCTCTGGGCAAATGTTGTCCTGACTGACGGAATTATATAATTGATATTATATAATTGATATTATATAATTGATATTATATTATATAATTGATATTATATATAATTGAATTACATTCGATGGTCAGAATTCAAATGCAATTCCGTTAATTTTATCCAAAGGAAAATGATAACCGAGCCGGTAATCGAACCCGGAAACTTACAGTGGTCTTAACCAGGCAACCTAACCACTATAATCTGCCACCAGGCCGTGTGGCAGAGTGTTGTTTATGGGGTTTATGTTATAACAAAAAAACTACTATCATTATTATTTCTATTACAATCTATCATCAGCCCAGGCATTATTTTCATAATTATCGGGAAATTACTATCTGGAAAAGGAAATATCAGGCAGACACGACCCGCCCTTCATATAAACGCACAAACAAATATACTGCCATTGCTCGGTTTTTGTGCCCACTTGTGATAATTCTATAAACTGTCCATGGAACAATTGTAAATGAAGTGTAATATTAGGATTATAGGATGTTCAAATGATGTTGGTAGGAAAGTTTTTCAAAGAGCAGAACATTATTGTAAAGTACATACCTAGATAGTATAATAATACAGTATAGTACCTGTATAATATTGTATAATCTAATATAGATTATCAATGGTAGGGTCAAACCTGCCGTCTTTGGATTATATAAAAATCTCTCAACTGCTCAGGAAGTTATAATGATATTAGATCATTATTTCTTCCATGTGGTGAAAACAGAGAATTTAAGACAACACAGTCCACCGTATAACTACGCCGACAGGCCTGCGAAAAACTAACGCCTTACCACTAGACAATGGGAAGCTCACCCAGCGTGCCAACTTCGCGTCCTTGCTACCAGATACGGATTGATTTCTTCATCCTCCAGTCTAGTCACAGATTCGAGGTCGCTTGCGCGGCCTCTACCTGATGTTAGCAGTAAGTCAGTTCGAATTTACCCTGGCTGTGGCTGACATCAGGTCAACAACCACACCCGCTGTTTTAAAAACGTACGTTTCCAGACCACCCCCCCCCAGTTATTCGCCGGATTACACAGTCTATTGACAAACGCCGCACATTTCGCAAACGGCCCAGTATCGCCCGAGGTGTTTCCCGAGATTGGATAAGCCGATCGCACCTGTCTACGACACAACCGAGGCAACCCTGGAGTCCTGTCCAGGTTGGGTTGTTTTCTAAGGATGCTACAGGATGGGCGACGAATCGTGAGTTGAGCCAACCCAAGATAATAAACAGGCCGGAATTATATCCTACAATAAGCTACCCTCTAGTACCAAAAAAAATATGCCTCGAAGGAAAAATGCCCCAATTTAAAAATAAACTCAAACATTAACAATCTCTAAAAACTGTATGCATCTCGACTATATCTCTTTCTGTAATTGGTTTTTAATTGATTTTCAATTTGACTAAAATGTATTGACTATTTATATTATTAGGTAGGCACATATTTATTATATCTTGATTATTTTTAATTGCAATATAATCACTGACATCTTATTTAACTTTTTGACAATCGCCTATTTTTTTTGTTCTTTTTGACATTACATTTATACATTTTTTACAAAAAAACTAATTTTTATCGGTATTTTAAAGAATTAATTACGTTCATTATAACCTTCTTTTTTTTCTTCTCATTACATTATTCATTATATTCAATGTAATAGAATCACTACTAATTGAGTTAATTTCTACATATCTTCTGTATATCTTACATCTCTCTATCTTATTTTCTACATATCTTACTCTGTGTTTTTATCTGGTAAACTAAATGGTGAGACTCGATTTAAATCTACAATAATATATTCTTTATTTAATTATAATATTTAATAATTATAATTAATAAAAGAATTTCATCATTAATGAAGAATTCAATCATATCACGGCCAAATGTAAATGTAATACAACTATGTCTATACAACTAGAGTTGTCAACTACAACTGGCGCACCTGTCACCTCAGGAAGTTTTAACGATTAGTCGTTCTCTGTCCCGTGAAGTGAACGCAGAAGACTTGGACAAAAGAGTCCACCGTCAAGCTCCGCCACATGCCCGTAAGTGGCCAACGCCTTAACCGCGACATAGCCAGGAGTGTTACCCAGCGGACTTACACTCACGCCCTTACTTCCAATTGTGACCAGATTACTCCAGTCTCTCGATTGCTTACGAGTTCGAGGTCGCTTGCGCGGTCATATCCCTTACGAAGAGATGAAACAGTGTATACCGAATCTATCGCGGACCACGGCATCCTTTGCCCATCTGTTCACCCAGGATCGGGTAGCCGATGGTCGTTTCAAGAGCAGTCGCCGTAAGGTCTGCAACCACCCATGCTCTATAAGAATACAGTAATGCTTCCAGAATCCTCCGACTGTTAGTCAGAGTGCACAGTCGATTGGCTTACGCCGCACGGTGCACAGACCGTCCAGGAGCGCCAGAAGGTTGATTCCTAAGGGAAAGTAGCCCTAAGGCCAGAGTCCTACCCGGGCTCGCACTTCATGCGCGGAGTTCGCCGGATGGGTGTTGACCCGTGAGTGTGACCAACCCTGAACAGAATGGGTCTTCGTGGCCAACTCAGCTAGGACCCATTAGCGCCCATTAGTTTTTAGGACAATGAATTATTTGATTTGATTTGATTTGAGGTCATATGGCCCAAGCTGTACTGAACCGCAACGAAAGCAGTGTTGTATCTGGTGGACTCAGAAAGCGTGTATTCTATTTGTTTATTCCCTTAAGAAGTTTGATCACATACCGAAGGCAAATGGTTTGGCTCTACATTACTATATAGATACTACTTTACCAGAAGTATAGCGGATATTTCTGGTAAAATTCCATTGTCAAACATCTTTTTTTTTTTTTTTTCGAGAAATCATCAAAATTTTTATTGTCTTTTATGAGATAATATCTAAATATTTTTGTATGTATATAAGCAAAACTAAATATTAGCTTTGATAGAGAATCTAATAAAGATTACGAAAGTATTTACAATTTCTAAATAGGCTTCCGTTATTTTTACGTAAGACAAGTACAAGTTAGAAATGCCGAGTTTTTTCACTTTTTCGGCTTTCAAAATGAGATTTCAATTTTCTATATACGAAATTTCAATGCGATCATTGCACAGTTATTCTCTGTATAATTGCTATAGTAGTTTCATAGTTATAATACTTTTTGTCGAGCGCGGCGATATTGTCAGAAATTCCAATAAATTGCCGCGGTCTGCCATGAAATTATGCCGCTACTCGAGGGGTTAATATATAAATAAATATTGAAATAAATCTATACTATAATATTATAAAGAGGTAAAGTTTGTGACGTTGTAGGAAGTAATCTCTGGATCTACTGAACCGATTTAGAAAATTCTTTTACCAATAGAAAGCCACGTTATTTGTGAGTGTCATTGGCTATATATTATTCCGAAAAATGAAAAAACTTTTTCGTGGTAGTCGGATTTCCAAGTAAGTCGGAAAAAACGGTCGAACGACAACGTTTCTAACTAACGCTGCCTTAAAGATGAGAGATATATGATTTAGTTCTTGAGCTTGATAATGCCTACAAAGACTTTTCCATTTTACTGCATATAATTTCACTTTTACTGCATAAATGGTTAAAGAGATAAGACACTCACAAGAAGACACTCACAAATAACGGTAATATAGTCAAATTGGCATGCAAATACATACATACGTGTGCAGTAAAAATATAACCCTTCTTTTGGCAGTCAGGAAATAAATCATAGCACTCAGTACTAACCAAACCACACTCATAATTTCATCACAAGTAAAAAGTTTTACCGCCCAACGAAGTGGGCACGGGTCAGCTAGTTTATAAATAAACGTATTGAAAAAATTAAAAAATAAATATTATGTAATTACATATACCGTTATTCTTTCAACAAACACTGAACGTGATATCCGCGCGTAGCCATACATCCGCTTTAGGTACTGAATATTCAAGCAGCAAACGACATGTTTGGAAACAATCGCTAAATAATTGAAGAGTATGATACTTCGAATGGCTTAAACCGACCCGGACAATTTGATGAAACATTTACACGACATATTTTCGGCCTCCTATTATTCGAATGATATTACTGTGATCGGCAGACGTGGGCAGACTTGGAAACTACGTCATCGTTAAAGCCTACAGTTTATGAGGTAATTTACCTGCCGGACCCATGGTAGAATCATAATTACATCATTTTCTATACTAATCGTATCATTGTCTATACTAATTGGTAGCGAATGGTTTCGTGCAGCTTGGGCCATAAGATCCATTTTGTTCTTGGATCGGCACAACTCACGATTCAGCTCCTATTCAGAAGCCTCCTAGTGTGGAAGGCTACCCCGGGTAAGACTCTCGCGTCTCAGGTCTCACGGCTGGTGGATCGGCGCTACTAGACGGTTTGCGCACCGTTCGGCCATGCCAATCAGACGTGCACTCTGACTAATCGCTGAAGGAGTCTGGGGACTATGGAAATATACTTTGGGGACTATGGAATTGACCATTAGACTACCCGATCCTCAATTGAGATCCGCGCCAAGAATGCCTGTGGTCCGCGACATACAATACAATAGGTACAATCAACTACTCCAGTAGATAGGCATTTCTACACTTGGATGCGTCACAAAATTAAATTCTTAAAATTTAATTAATAAAAACATAACTATCATGATAGTTGTCATGGCTGTAATATTATATTTAATATTACCTACTTACAAATAATCAAAATATACTAATGTCATTAAATAGTAAGTTAGAATAATATATTAAAATAGAAATTTAAGTTCTATGTAGAATAATCAACGTAAAATAATTTTATTGTCAATCCAGCGATATGCTTTCGTATTTTTAAACATAAGAATGTCAGCTATCATAATACCATTATGTTTAAAACTTTACGCATTTCAAACTTACGCATTAATCATGGAAAATAAACTCAGAATGTTCATACTCCCTTATACCATAAATTGGGTTTCTTACCAAATGAATAGTTATATTTTTAAATTGGTCCTCTCCAAGGCTTTCCATTTGCTCTGGAATCTTATTATTGAAGGACAAATTTTGGTGAATAAAACTGTATCGCACTTTGCTAAGTCGCTGTCGGTTTATGTGGAGATCGGATTTATTCCTCGTATCGTGATGATGAAAATCACTATTCACCGGAACTTCTGCTAGGTGTCTACGAGCGTACATAATATTTTGGTAGATGTAGGAAGAAAATAGAGTCATGATTCCTGATTCTACGAATAGCAGCTTACAAGAACTTCTTGGAGAGACTCTATATAATCTGCGTACCGCTCTTTTCTGGAGGAGAAAAATTCTTTTTGAGTTTGGTGCCATTCCCCAAAACAGAAGGCCATACGTAAGCTGTTTATGCTGTGCATATTTAAGCTGAATCAACGCTAAATTACGGCAGGTAGAGGTCGCGTAAGCGTCTTCAGTCTCGTAACCAGTCGGGAGGAGAAAGGTATCCTGAAGGTTAATTCCAGACGGAGATATCCTACCAAAACTAGTAGCCAAGGGGCGAGGTAGCTTCACTGGGTTACATTCCTAGTGCCTCGCCGTAAGGCTTTGGACTTTGGCGGGTTCGTAGCTTTGCTGTCCGGTAGGTTTATGCCGTCCCAAAGTCTTCTACGCTCATCCCACGCTGAAAGAACGACCACATATCGTTATACCACCCCAGGGTGTCGGTTTCGCCCGCTGCAGTCGACACCGCCCAACAACTGTATATACTAATATTATAAACTAGCTGACCCGTGCCCTCTTCGTTGGGTGGCAAAACTTTTTACCTGCTATGAAATTATGAGTGTGGTTCGGTTAGTACTGAGTGCTATGATTTATTTCGTGACTGCCAAAAGAAGGGTTATATTTTTACTGCATATGTATGTATGTATTTGCATGCCAATTTGACTCTAATACCGTTATTTGTGAGTGTTTTCTTGTGAGTGTCTTATTTGTGAGCGTATTATCTCTTTAACTATTTATGCAGTAAAAGGAAAAAGTCTTTTGTTTTAAACGCTTGAGATGATAAATTTACTTATTTTTGATAAGAATTCATTATTGTTGATAATATGACCAATAAACATGACCTAACGATTTAAATTATTTTTTAAATATAAAACACTTCTTTTTATGACCTTAATATAAAAGTTAGACATATGATGTCGCTGACTTTTTTGTAGGCATTATCAATCTCTACATTTTTTTTCTAGAACTTAATCATATATCTGGCAGCGTTAGTTAGAAACGTTTTCGCTCGACCGCTTATTCTCCGACTTACTTTGCAAATCCGACTACCACGAAAAAGTCTTTTCATTTTTCGGATTAATATATAGCTTATGACACTCACAAATAATGTGGCTTTCTATTGGTAAAATAATTTTCAAAATCGGTTCAGTAGATCCAGAGATTACTTCCTACAACGTCACAAACTTTACCTCTTTATAATATTATAGTATATATAAGTAATGTTTTTAAGTTTGTAAGTTAGAAAGTTTGTATGTAGGGGGTAATCTCCGTAAATCAAGTCAGAGAAAAATGAGCTGACGTGCGCTGAGGAAATGGTTTGATATATGTGAAAACAAAATACGACTAAAACATCGGCCTAAAAGAGATCTATAAAAAAGTACACGACAGCATATATACAGCTTATATATTTAAGCTAAAATACTACCTTTATATCTAAAAAAAATATAAAAATAAGTAGGCAGTGTTTTTAAAGACGTTAGCGATAAAATAAAAATCCTTATCAAAATAAATGTCATTATCACAGGTGTTAAATAGAGACAGAATTCGCAATTTACTGTTAGTTTTTAGGTGGTATAGTTAAAGAGATATCACAACATTAGTAACGCGTGCAATCACCTCGAAATACCTAGCAGGCGGAGGCGGCGGCTGCTGGCTCAGCAAGGCCAGCGTTCAGCGAAAGGCGGATCGGGTGGCGAGGAACAAGCGCGCATCTACGAGATAGGTAGTGTGCATCTGAGGGGGGACGTCTTGCACTATATATCTAAAGGTAGCTTCTAAAAGGCAAATAAACGCCACCATACTTAAAATAAACAAATCGACTCGAAACGTTACGCTAAGCGAAGCCGCGGGCAACAGGTATAATTATATAAAATAAACCCGTGGATTCACACAAGATTGCATTCTTGAAATTAATTTCGCGCATTACTAAGCAATTAAACACAACGGAAGAACACACATTGCTCGCGTCTTTCAGGAAATACAAAGCTCTCGCTATAGCAATGGTGAATACTCTCAATTGTTTTAGCACATGTTAATTGGCTAAATCATAATCATAATCATAAGTTTTTTATTCAAAATAGTACGAAATCGTAACTTTTTGACGTCAATAATGCATACAAACATACATAAATGATATAAAAATTAAATTATTGTGACATTATAACAAATTATTGTGACATATAACGTGATATAAATCATCGAGGTAACCATTTTATTTCCAAGGGTCTTTGTAGTCTAGATAATCATTTATATTGGATAGCGGAAGTAACCACTGGATGCCCTTTGAGTACAGCCTCACAGATAAATTTTGCATGTTTTCTGGGACTTTATTGTAGAAGCGTATACATTGCCCTTTGAGTGATTTTGTGGTTTTGGACAGTCGACTTTTATGGTCAGCAAGTTTATTTTTATTTCTAATATTGACACCATGCCTATCAGATTTTAAAAAAAAACAGTTCTTTATTTTTATGCACATACATTAAGTTTTCATAGATGTAATGAGATGCAAGTGTCAAAATATTGATTTCTTTAAATTTTCCGCGTAACGACTGTCTAGCACCCAATTTATAAATAGCGCGGATGGTTCGTTTCTGTAGTATAAATATTTTATCAGCGTCAGCAGTATGACCCCACAGCAAGATGCCATACGACATCAAGCTGTGAAAATAGCTGAAGTAAACCAGCCTCGCGGTGTCTATATCTGCCGCAGAACTTAGCCTGCCGGCCAATTTCTTAATGTGTGGGCCCCATTGTAGCTTTTTATATAAAGTAATACCAAGGAATACAGTGGAATCGACCAGTTCTAGGCGCTCATTTTTTATGATAATATTAGGCCATAAAACAACAACAAGCGTACACGAGTGTACGCTTACATCCACGTACATGACACCCGAAGTAAAGCCAACATAGACCTACCCAAAGCCCTTTTAAGTATTATCTAAGAGTAATTTTTTGTGTACTCTTTAATAACCTTCCCAAGTCAAATCGAAGACTATCGCGGTTGTTTGACATTATAAATAGGATAGAAAACGAATTTACCGCGTGAAATTTGTAGCACCCGACGTTTCGGTGACGTTGCAGCCGCCGTTGTCCAGGGTAGGTAAAATCGGCGATCTGCGAACATATATTGCATAGCGAAAGTAACCACTGGATGCAGTTTCAAAATCCTATTGTGCTATCCAAAGAACAATTCTACTTTCCTTGCATGATCCGGGAAGCCATTGAAATAAGAAGAACCCCGAACTCAATAGAGACGACGGTTACAAACTCTCTTCTACGTGGAACCCTCTTCTTGAAATGTTCCCGCCGCCGAACGCCAAACGCAAAGACGTAAAACAGGATGCAGTGAGTGTTGTGTGCAAGACGGATTTTCAAAATTCCCGTACCCTGAGCCCGGCCCCTCACTACCGTTATTACCTACGCAGTGGCGGAAGCGGTATGCGGCCTACCCGCAAAACAACGGATTGACAGCTCTTCAGTCTACCCTGGACAACGGCGGCTGCAACGTCGCCGAAACGTCGGGTGTTACAAATTTCACGCGGTAAATTCGTTTTCTATCCTATTTATAACTTCCCAAGTCAATACGAGATTTAGAAGCGAAAATTTACGAATAAATAATTATATTTTCTTACATACTTGCTTCGTTGTATTTAAATACTAGCCCATAACACGTGTTATTTAAAAGACGACCTCGACAACATATTACAATATATAATATACATTCTTAATATAAAAAATAATATCATCTTTCTAAGATACATATATCTATTATTCTTATGTTAAAATATACCAGGTAAACTTCGTAGGAATAATTAGATAATGGGCCCGATTGCGTTTCTTTGTGAACTAAAACTGAAATTATTTTAAGCTAGAGCAGAACGAGTTAGAGTAGGAGATAGGCTAAGAAGTAGGAGATAGGTATTAATCAACTAGATTGGGTTTGAAATTATAGCACTCATCAATAGAAACAACTGAATTGAAAATTTTAAGGTCATGACCTTAAAATTTTACTTGACGCTGATGCATCAGCGTCAAATTTTTTTAAGTGTGTAAATTTAAATATAACTATCGTTTAAATGTTTCTGGTCCACCAGGACCCCAGATAAGTAACTTTTCATGAATCTAATTTTATATATTATTGAAAATAATTTAAATATATATATATATATATATATATATATATATATATATATATATATATATATATATATATATATATATATATATATATATATATATATATATATATATATATATATATATATATATATATATGTATATATATATATATATATATATATATATATATATATATATATATATATATATATATATATAGTAATAATTGATAAGGTTTGTAAAGAAATCCGTTTGTAGGATGATGTTTTTATTTAAAATAAATTTAGTAAAAGCTACTTAAAAAGTAGCGAAGGAAATCCCAGCTTGTATTGGGAAATGCTTATGCTTGAATGAGATATACTTACGGATGTGCACGACTTTCGACGGTGCAACATATATATATATATATATATATATATATATATATATATATATATATATATATATATATATATATATATATATATATATATATATATATATATATATATATATATATATATATATATATATATATATATATATATATATATATATATATATATATATATATATATATATATATATATATATATATATATATATATATATATATATATATATATATATATATATATATATATATATATATATATGTTGCGTTTCGTAGTAAACTCCTAGCTGCCAAAACGTAGTATGTTGTTGAGCAATCTAATACCCTATATAACTAATGATTTTATATACTCAAGTAAGTAACCGCAGAGTTAATAAAAATTCATAAAACTTTGGCAGTAAAGAAACTTAGCGTTTGCGGTTTTACCAACCCATCATGCTGCATTGGCGAACGTGGAGAGTGTATAAAAGCAATTTTAAACGCAAACTCGTAACGTGCCCTGCAAGAAAATTGCATTACCTGTTAATAAAACGGCTGATATGAAAATTTACTAAGGAGAGATTGTCATAATGAAATGCCTCTTGTGCCATTATTAAAATTCCATACCACAGCTACTGTCGCTTAATTCTTACAAATATTATATTTTTATCGTTCCAATTCGTAGCATATACTAGACTATGCTGGTGTTTATTTTATTTATTTATTTATAAGTATTTATTACAATGGTTACGACTAATTATACCAAACAAGTTCAAGAATCAAACGTAAACAGTTCGGAGTAACCGTCACATCGTGTTTGCTACCTTAACGTCCCGAAGCCATGCTCGTCAAATTGGAGCAGTTGCAATATTTATTTATTTTTTTATTAATTTATTTAATTTTAAGAAAACCAACAGATAATTATAATTTACCAAAAAGACGGAGTAAGATAACAGAGAGCCAATTAAGGTTTTCACGTTTAAGTAACGTTGTAGAAACATATGTGATCTTTCAATTAAAGCTATTGATTAAAAATGCATCAAAAATTATTCAACAATTAATGTTAAATAATTCATTTTTCAGCCGCTGCCTAGCTTAGTTAATACTCGTACAGAATAGATCAAAGTCAAAGCGTTTAATCAAGTCATTGAAATGCATTTTGCTCGCCCCAGAAATACATTTTGCCTATAGTTGGTACCAGCATGAGGAACATGAAGAGCAGGATTAAATCTATTGAGTTTGGAAGGAACACGGAGATGTGAATTTAGTTCTTTTACTGATACTCAGAATTCCCGAATCAATTGAATAGAAGTCCAGAATTCCAGAGGTCCAGAACTCCCCAATCGCTCAAGACAAAGGTGTATAATCAGTGCGTGTTACCGGTATGATGTATGCTTGTGAGACATGGACACTGACTGCTGGGATGATCCATGAGCTTAAGGTGGTGCAGCGTAGCATGGAGCGAGTCATGCTCGGCATATCGTTGCGCGATCGAGTCCGAAACGAGCTCATCAGACAGCGCACCAAGGTGGTCGACGTGGGTCAAAGAGTGGCCAAGCTGAAATGGGCTTGGGCCGGTCACGTGGCCAGACGACACGACGAACGGTGGAGCAAGCGCGTTTTGGAGTGGAGACCCCGGCTAGGCAGAAGAAGTGTGGGCAGACCACCGGCCCGATGGTCCGATGACATTAAGGAGACAGCTTGACCAGTCTGGATGAGGGAAACGGACAACAGATCCGTATGGAGAGTGATTGGAGAGGCGTATGCCCAACGGTGGGCGAATGCGCGCTGATGAAGAAAAAGAAGACTGATAGTCAAACAAAACCTGGTAATTTTTTGCTATTTACATTAAGCTTAAATTATATAATTATAACAATGGTTCAATATTTCGAATATAGAGCTTAATATATATATTAGGGCTACGGTCACCTACAGTTATATTATTGACTTCACCTCGGGTGTGCTACATGACTGCTATCATATCCAAGCCGAGCTAGTTAATTTAAACCAGTATTGCGTAATGAACAGTACAAAATACTGACTTTTACGTCTGAATATGTTTTAAAATGTCTACTATATGCTAAATCAACGAACAAGAGGTAAACGGGAGTATGCACTCCCACAATACACGCAGACTTGATGCTGTTATCCTGCCTAAAGTACGCCTTACGCAGACACTAAAGTCCTTTGGATATTTTAGCTATAAGCTCTTTAACCAGCTACCACTCTCCACAAGAAAGATGAAAACAAAGGCGTTTAAAAGATTTATTAAACAAAAGCTGCAATTCACACATGCTTTCTATAAGCTGGGTGATTTTTTTGAGCATGCCAATTCTTTCAAATGGGAATAACATTAATAGGTAACATTCAGGTACCTCATTTTAGTTATTATTGATTAATAATAATATTATGAATTTAATATTTAATATGTAGATTAAAATGTTTAACGAAACATACCTGACCATTTACATACGTTGTTTTTTTAAAATTTTGTTTTGATACTTTCTATTGTGTGATTATTTTTTTATAGAGTGCCTAAGATGTCTATTAATATTCTTAAATTTATTATTTATTTTATATATATATATATATATATATATATATATATATATATATATATATATATATATATATATATATATATATATATATATATATATATATATATATATATATATATATATATATATATATATATATATATATATATATATATATATATATACATACATACATATATATATATATATATATATATATATATATATATATATATATATATATATATATATATATATATATATATATATATATATATATATATATATATATATATATATATATATATATATATATATATATATATATATATATATATATATATATATATATATATATATATATATATATATATATATATATATATATATATTTATATATATATACTCATGTACATGGATTCAGCTCTATTTTCTTAATTTTATTTGTCTGCCTTGTAAAGCCGACTTTAGCCAACGCTATTGTCAAATTAATATTTCCGCTTTAATCGTTTTATATCTACATATATTAATATATTCCTAGCAACTGAAGAATTCTAATTTGCGATAATTAGCTTAAACTGATAATTCATGCATTTATTGTATATTCTGAATGAATAAATTGAATACTGAATACTGAATAAACTGTACTTGAAATGAGACAAATGCAAAACCATATCGTTTTCCAGATCTCCATGGCCTACACATAACCCATGTCATATTAACAGGCATATCCTGGAAAGAGTATTGGAATTCACTGACTTGGGAATAACATGCAAAAGTAAGCTTAGCTTCAATATTCATATTGGACGAATGACCTCCAAATGTCACCAGTTACTGTGAACCATTTCGAGGTAAGTAAACCGTTCAGGGTTTACCACGTTGTCATGCTCCTGTTTAATTCGTATACAAAGATATTCATTAAATTGTAAACCCAAGTTGGTAGTGGTATATGTTTTTCGCTAATGTAAGCAAATGTAAATTATATTATACTAGCTGACCCGTGTCCACTTCGTTGGGCGGTAAAACTTTTTACCTGTGATGAAATTATGAGTGTGGTTCGGTTAGTACTGAGTGCTATGATTTATTTCCTGACTGCCAAAAAAAAGGGTTATATTTTTAGTGCATATGTATGTATGTATTTGCATGCCAATTTAACTATATTACTGCTATTTGTGAGTGTCTCCTTGTGAGCGTTTTATTTGTGAGTGTCTTATCTCTTTAACCATTTATGCAGTAAAAGGGAAATTATAAGCAGTAAAAGGGAAAAATCTTTTGTTTTAAACACTAGAGACGATAAATTTACTTACTTTGATAAGAATTCATAATTTTTGATAATATGACCAATAAACATGACCTAAGGATTTAAATTATTTTTTCAATATAAAATACTACTTTTTGTGACCTCAATATAAAAGTTAGACATATGCTGTCGCTGACTTTTTTGTAGGCATTATCAAACTCTACAACTATTCTTTAGAACCTAATCATATATCTCTCATCGTTAACGCAGCGGTAGCTAGAAACGTTTTCGTTCGACCGTTTTTTTTTCCGACTTACTTTGCAAATGCGACTACCACGAAAAAGTCTTTTCATTTTTCGGATTTATATATAGCCTATGACACTTACAAATAACGTGGCTTTTTATTTGTAAAAGAATTTAAAATCGGTTCAGTAGATCCAGAGATTACTTCCTACAACGTCAAAAACTTTACCTCATTATAATATTAGTTTAGATTATATTATTATATACGCGGGAACACAACACAACACTTACAAATGAAAAAGAACATTTTATTATTATGAAATAGCTAGAAAATATTATTAAAATACAGATTTTTTATTTATATTCATTTTAAATGAATCTTTCGGCGTTGTTTTTTATTCTTTGCAACCCCGTTAGAAGGAGTAGTCATAGGAATGTTCCGTATGTAATTTTGGCATTACAAAAACTGTGATGTCCGGCAAAGCCAAGGTCAGCACCAGCAATATTAAAGTCATCCTAAAGTCTTACATATTTTTTCGCCCAAAACATACTTCTCAAGATTTTGTATCACACAGATAAGGTAAAATTTAAAGGTAATCATGTCTATGTGTGTGTCAGTATTGGGAGCTAATGAGCCCTGTTGCAGTTTGGCCACTAAGACCCAGTTGTGTAGGATCGGTCAAACGCACGGTTCAGCACCCATCCGGCGGCCTCCTCGCAGAAGTGCGAGCCCGGGCAGGACTCTAGCTTGCGGTCCAGTCTCCCCAAGGAGACAAACTTCGGCCTCTCCTGGACGGTTTGCGCGCCGTACAGCGTCAGCCAAACGATTGTGCATTCTGACCGACAACTGGGGGAGTCTGGAAACAGTACTGTCTCCTATAGAGCGGGGGTATTCGTTTATCTTAAGGCAACTCCTCTTGTAGCGAGCCATCGGCTACCCGATACCCGGCGAAGAGCCCGGCTAAGGATACAGTGGTCCGCGATAGATTCGGTAGACACAATATCACCGCTACGTTAGGAAGAGGATCGCGCAAGAGACCTCGAACCTGCAATCAGTCGGTAGACTGGAGTAATCTGGTTGCAACTGGTAAGGGCGCTGTTGTCGGCCCGCCGGGAGATCAACCTGGTTATCTCGCGGCAAAGCGTACACGGAGGACTGTTTTTTCCCTAAGTCTTCTACGCTCACCTAACGGGAGATAAAAGGATCCAATGTCGTTAAAACTTCCAGAGGTGGCGGGTTCGCCCGTTGTCGTTGGCAACTCTAGTTGTGTGTCAGTCTGGCCCTCTGTCTGTCTGTAAATACATAATTTCGAGAAGATATGATCACGAGTGTCGGTGCGATTCGTCCACATATAAAAATAATATAATACAACAGCAGCACGGTTTCGTAGCTGGTCGGTAAATTAATACTAACCTATTATTATACACAAACTACATAGCTTACTCTCTGGACAGCCGCAAGCATGTGGACGTCATATCTACAAACCTTTCAAAGGCTTTCGATAAAGTCAATACCTACTTGCTCCTGCAGATTTTTTTGCGTTTTAGGTATTCACGGTTTATTGAGGCCCTATATGTAATCATACCTATC
The DNA here is from genome assembly GCA_944548615.1 of Micropterix aruncella. Taxonomy (NCBI): domain Eukaryota; kingdom Metazoa; phylum Arthropoda; class Insecta; order Lepidoptera; family Micropterigidae; genus Micropterix; species Micropterix aruncella. The sequence goes on from OX155970.1 coordinate 23,736,617, forward strand.
GAATCGATGTCAATTAGTCCAAATAAACGAATATTTGTCAAAAGTCATTGACGTGACCTCCGGTGTGCCAGAAGAAAGCCATTTAGGTTCCTAATGATTCTGTGCACGTTGGGTGATGTGCAGTTGCCATAAGGTTAACAATTACCCGCGTTCTATAGGAAACATTACTGTTCGCAGACACCCCCGACTGTTAGTCAGAGTGCACAATCGATTTTCTGGCGTCCAGGAGCGCCCGAAGGTTGACTCCTAGGGGAGACTGGTCCTTAGGCCGGTGTCCTACACTGGCTCTCCTTACTGCGTGGAGGCCGCCGGATGGATTTTGATCCGTGAGTATGACCGACCCTAAACAAATGGGTCTTCGTGACCAACTCCAACAGGGCCCATTAGCTCCCTGAAGATGTACAATTGCTAATGCAGATAAACAATTGAAGATATTTTAACAGTTTCGACTCTACTATTGTAAAAGGAAGCACCAGTATTAATTTTAAACTGTAATTTTCAGATAGCGGTGCTGCCAGTCTGGCAATAAACCAATCAATTATTTAAAACCAAACACAGAGCGGTGTGGCTGGTTTCGTTTGCAGTTATTTTTTACTCGGTTTCTCCCAACGCGGGCCGAGAGCGGCTTAGATATTATATTAAATGATGGATGGGCAGGCTGGGAAAGGCATTTTCAATGCATTCATCACGAATTTTTAACAGGCTATTTCGGAGAGCGGATCACTCTCTGATCGGCCCTTTGTTCGCCATATTTTGGGTTATTACACGAAAAATCGTATATAAAAATACGGGAAGCTGCAAAATTAAAGATGGGAAAAGGCGTAAAGATATTTATTTATTTATTCGCAGTAGTAAGAGCCACTTCGCGACTGTCAGGAATAGACCATAATCTGTAGACCATAATATTACGGTGGAAACAGAAGTTGTTGGACCATTAGCAGAATCTTATTTGAGATAGGGTATATTGTTGTGGGGTAATGCCGTAAATATAACCGATATTTTTATACTGCAAAAAAGGGCGTTGAGACAAATCAGATGTATAGGACAGAGGAAATCGTGTATACCTCTATTTAAAACACAAAGTATTTTCACAGTTTTTGCCATATATATATATATATATATATATATATATATATATATATATATATATATATATATATATATATATATATATATATATATATATATATATATATATATATATATATATATATATATATATATATATATATATATATATATATATATATATATATATATATATATATATATATATATATATATATATATATATATATATATATATATATATATATATATATATATATATATATATATATATATATATAGATATATATATATATATATATATATATATATATATATATATATATATATGTATATATATATATATATATATATATATATATATATATATATATATATATATATATATATATATATATATATATATATATATATATATATATATATATATATATATATATATATATATATATATATATATATATATATATATATATATATATATATATATATATATATATATATATATATATATATATACATATATATATATATATATATATATATATATATATATATATATATATATATATATATATATATATAATTGGTTTTTTGTAAAATCTTTTTTTAAAGAATTCGTTTAAAGGATGACACTTTGATGAAAAAATGAAAATAATAAAAGCCACTTACATATCTGGAAGGTTTTCCCGGACTGGACTGGGAAATGCTTATTGTTTAAACGAGATGTATTCTTGGATGAGTACCACTTTCGACGGTACACTGTAGGTTTAATGGGATCCCTTTATCGCTAGCGAACGATCACCCTTCATCCACATCTCAAAAACAAAGCGTATCCTTTTGCAAACCAAAATAAAATGTCTTTATTAAAGACAAATTTAAGCAAAAAACAATGAAAAAAATCACAATCAATCGTCTCTTAAATGCGGAATGACATTTCGAAAATTCGATTTGAAATTCGAATATATCCACTCTTTAAAAGGACGATATACGATTATATATATATATATATATATATATATATATATATATATATATATATATATATATATATATATATATATATATATATATATATATATCATGAATATATATATATATATATATATATATATATATATATATATATATATATATATATATATATATATATATATATATATATATATATATATATATATATATAATATATATATATATATATATATATATATATATATATATATATATATATATATATATATATATATATATATTCATGAATGTTTCTGTTAATTTCACATAAGCAAAAACAATTATGTAACCCACGCTAACATACATTACCATAATACTAGGAATAAATCTCTTTACGTTCAAGCATATTACCTCCTATCAACTGCAGAATTCCAGCGTACTACTTTCTACATAAGCCTCAATTTTAGCAATAAATTACCAGAAAAAATAAAAGATATTCAAAATTATGACAGATTCAGGAAAGAAACAAAGGAATATTTAATTCAAAGACCCTAATGAATTTTAATATATTTAATAAATTATATTTTCTGTAAGACTTTCAAAATCTATTGATATTATTCTCATTTGTGATTTTTATATTTATTCCTAAATTTATTTTTATTCCTAATCCTAATTTATTTTCTGTCTGTTACTGCTCTACTTTTATTTTGATTACTTATACTTAATTCGATTATTTGAATTTTAATATTTTTAGATTATTTATTTTTTTTTGTTATTTTTTGATTGTTTTAAAAAAAAAAAAAAATTCTGATAATTTTATTTATGTTGTGTTTTAATGTTAGTCTTTTCCTTAGTTAATATGGTAGACAGCACTCTAAAAGTCTCTTTGGATGCTCTCTAATTTTCTAGTTTTTAAAAAATATTTTTCGTAATAAATTGGTGTTTTTTGTGTTTTTTAATTATTTCTATTTTTGGGTATTTCTAGTTTTTTATTTTTTTTCTGAATTTCAGATTTTTATGTATTTTTTTTTATAATTGGAAATGTAATTTTATTTCAAATGTAATTTATTTATCCAGATCGGGTTTTTGAAAACAGAAATACTTACTTACTTGTAAAATTCCGTTGTAAATATACATCATATAAAGTATATTGTTTAATAGAATAGAATTGAATAAAATAGAATAACTTTATTGTGGTATAAACATAACTTAATGAATATTACGCTGGTTTTATAAAAAGACAATGTATGCACAAATGGAGGACTTATCGCCATAGCGATATCTTACAGTCAACCATTTGATAAAATAATTCCTAATTTTCACCGTACAATACACAAAGAAGTAGTAAAGTTAAATTTAAAATAAACTTATACAGATATATGTCAGTAACTTATGCTAAGGTTGCCCAGGGAAGGATAAAGGAGAGGACAAGGTGAGGTATTTGGTTATTGGCTGTGTAAAAATGAAAGTTTCTTCAACAACTTTTTGAAAGTATGCAGCGAAGGTGCATGCCTGATAGTGTGAGGGAACTGATTCCATAAACGAGCAGATTGGACTGTAAAAGGGTGCGTGTAAACAGAAGAATGATGTATCGGAATGGCGAGTGTGCTATCCCGGCTTGATCGAAGTGGAAGACCGTGGCCTCCGAAAGGGTGGAAATTCTCCTTGAGATAGGAGGGTGAAGTGGGGTTATTGAGTATGTTGTAGAGTAGCGACAACGTATGCAAATTTTTCGATCGCGAATAGGAAGCCAATGAAGTTGCTCACGAAAGCAGCTAACGTGGTCGAACTTTCGCAAATTAAAAATATACTTGAGTAAGATATTTTGCAGACGCTCCAGCTGATTCAAAGTAACCTCACTGGCATCTATATAACAAACATCACCGTAGTCAAGTATAGGCGTTAAGAGTGTGGACACAATCATTTCTTTATGTGACATGGGGAGAAATCTTTGAAGCCGCCGGAGGCTATGAAAACCATGAAAAATGCGACGACTTACTTGGTTCACTTGATCTTGCCAAGAAAGATGTTGATCTATTAGAATTCCAAGGTTTTTACATTTTTGGTATATTCGACAATTTTTCCATTTACACAAATCGGCGGTAATGATGAAGTATCTATTTTTGACAATGTTTTTTTGCCGCCTATAACAATTGCTTGCGATTTATTTGGATTTATAATTATACCATGTTTTGTAGCCCAAGCAGATATTTGATCTAAATCGGAGTACATTATAGACACAACTGTGCAAAGGTCATCTGGCCTGGCATGATAATAATTTTGAAGGTCGTCAGCGTAAAGATGGTATGATGATGTTAGGCCCTTAGCAATAGGGTTGATAAAAATTGAGAGTAACGACGATAAAACTCCCCCTGCGGAACGCCGGCAGTAAGCTCAACCTGGTCCAAATAATGTGGGCAGATTTGACACACTGGCGGCGTCCATGTAAGTAGGAGTCAAACCATGTAATAACCTTTTCAGTGAAATTCGGAGCACGCAGCCGTTCTAGAATAAGGTCAAAGTCAACAGTTAAATGCGCTACTGAAATCTAGCAAAGAGAGAATGGTAATTTTCTGTCATTCATAGCGCATCTAATGTCATCAGTGACTCTGACAAGAGTGGTGGTGGTGCTGTGTCCTGGGCGGAAACCTGACTGCAGGAGATCGATCAGGTCGTTATGCGTAAGAAAGTAGTTTAGTTGAGAGTATACTGCGTATTCCAATACTTTTGAAAATACAGGCTAGATTGATATCGGCCTGAACTCTTTTACCGATTGTGGACTGGTGTTTTTGGGAGAGGGATGATAAAAGCTTCTTTCCACAGTTTTGTTATAATAGAATTATTCAGTGAAAAATTTACGAGATGAGTGAGTGTTGGCAGAATTACCTCTAAAATTGGCAGAATCAAGTCTTTGTTAAGGTCGTCACACCCAAATGCTTTCGACTTTATTTTTTTTAAGATGCGTTTTGCATTGACAGTTTTATTTAATGCTTCCTTTAGGAAAGTCAGGAATGCTGTGGTTTATCTAACTCTCAACAAGTACGATACCATCTTCCAGGATATCGATATTTATTATATTTTTGACATTTGGGAAACATACAGCGCTCTGTAAATATATTTTACAATGTTTTGCTGGCCAACTAAGTGTTTCCTACAACACTGTCTTACATTATTTTCTTATACAATATTTAACAAAAAAATGAACTGAATGAAAATAAATTAAATTACTATCGAACTGTCACTAGGATAAGACAGTAGAGGGTTGGAATATAAGATAGGATATAAGTATTTCTGACGTACGGTGCGTAGTTATGGGGGCGAGCAGCCAACAGGCAGAGGGCCTTCGTTATGCAGAAGCGTGCAGTCCGCACAATAGCGCGTGTGGCGCTTGATACGCCAGCTAGGCCTCTGTTTAGTGATCTCTGTATCATGACGCTGCCGTCCATTTATGTAATGGAAGTAGCGCTGTTCGTTCGCAGAAATCTAGCCGATTTTGAAGTGAATGGTGTGCAACACCACTATCCAACAAGATACCGTAGCATGCTACGTTACGTAAGTCATGCACTATCCAAGTCGGAGAGGCTAGCCTATATCGCCGGCCCAGCGGTATATAACAAACTCACCGAGCACATTAGGCAGGCGCAATCTCTTGACGCGTTTAAGAGCCGCCTTAAAAGGTACCTCACAGATAAGGCGTTTTACTCACTAGAGGAATATTACTCGAGTGAAGTCTAAAATGCTTTGGTGGCTAAAGTGTTTAATGATTTCTTTGCATTTTGTCTTTTCTTTGAATATTGCTGTGTCTCATTTTGATCTGTTCGTTTTGAAACTCTTTAAATATTTGTATTTCGAGTGTATACCTATTTCGTAGTCGCCAAGTAAGCTACGTACAGCCTTGCTGAACTTATTTTGGCTCATGTGAAATATGTCGATATATTGAAGACGTTCGTTGTATGTGGTCATCAAGCGGTACATGACAGAGGTTTAGGCGTATTACTATAACTTACGCGTGTATATATTCTCATAATGCAAAGGCAAAGGCAGGCGGGACACACTGCCCGGTGGCATAGTGGTAAGTCGCCTGATCTTACATTGTAAGGTCCCGGGTTCGATTCCCGGCTGGGTCACCATTTTCCATTGGGATCAAATTAACGGAATTGCATTTTCAAATCTGTCGATCGAATGCAATAACAAGACACACACTTACATACATGATACACGCACATACATACATATAACACGTCATAGTAGGGTTGGTTGTAAGAGATTGTCATATGACAATAAACCCGCCCATTGTGACATTTTTACAATAAAGAGTGTAAACAAACAGACAAACAAACAAGTTTCTAACAGCAGTGTAAGCAAACTTTAAATTGATATTTTATTGCTTAATTTCATTAAATATAAAATAAAATAAAAATGTATTTTAACAAGAGCCGCCACTGATCAAAAGTCGACATATTTTACCCATTGACTAAGAACCCTCATAGCTTAACTACTAGTATTAACAGAATATGGAAGGCATTTCAACAACAAAGGGAACATTCTTCAACGTCAGTTTCAGAGTAATTCTTGACGACGCAGAGGAATTTGAGACTGAAATATTTATGCTAACGACTGAAAATTCTGAACTAGTTAATGATGCAGATGTGAATTGTTGAATGTGCAGAGGCAACGGCGTACAGTGGATCTTATATATTAGAATTCATGTGAAAAATGCCCTGGCATGGTAGTTGGCGCCACTGTCCGTGAACACATCCAGAGGTTTATCTTTGAATCCGTTATATCTCGATGTTTTTAGGGAAAGAGTAGAGAGCACATATGGTAATATTTGATCATGTTAATTGAAGGTTACATTTTACATAGAAAGAGCGACTTACCCATTTGAGTGTGTGACAGAAGATTATTTATGAGGTAACAATGCACTCTCTATATTAAAATATTTCAACTTTAATAGCATATTTCAACGTTAATAGCATATTTCAATATGTGCGTCAATACAATAGTACAAATTATGAAACGCGTGTGAAGACGCGTTTTGACGCGTGTGAAAGACGCGTTTTGATTATTTCTTTGAATTATAGTAGTCATAGAATTATATACGCAGAATTATATAAGCAAATGAAATTATTTATTAAATTGAATTAATATGACGTCATGCTGGTATATTTATTTGAATTTGTGGAATACGCCACAATAGGATAATTAGGATTCATTTATGGCTCAAAAACTCTCCCTTCAAAACGTTTTCATAAATAGTTTTCATGTGTCTCTCACCTCAATGTTTAGAAATTGTATAAGTCGAATGTCGTGGTAACAGAGTTGATGAAATACGGTTTATATGTGGAGAAAACAGGGGAAAAAAACGATTGTTATTCTTTGGGTGAACTGAGTTAATGATAACATTTAAAAGTTCGACTCGTATACTATCGTATTATTTATTTGTACAGGGAAGAAACGGACCCCGTCATAAAGATATAGATGGATATAAAACTAAAATGGTCATCTTCTTTTATAACCTGCTTCATGTGACATTGCCCTTTTTTCGTGTAAAAATTATTTTGGTATCTTTTTTTACCTATAATTAAACGAATATATGACTTTTCATTTTTATATACTTATCAATATATGTATATTACCCATCACTTGGATTTTTATTAGAAAGCTATACGGCACTATTTTCAAGTTATGACTCTTCAAACCTTTAACTGCGATCATCAAAAACTCTCTTTTTGACAAACCTCTTTTTTTCCTGTGGCTTTTATATGGTACGAAAGACTTTGTGCACGAATTTCTATTTGTCTGAAACGTTCGCTCTCTTGCTATATTTAGTTTGAATCAAAATATATTTTTTCCAATTGGAAGATTGTGGCTTGTGGTCATATTTAGACGTGTCTCTCGAGAGTTCGCTCTTGCTTTTAATGTTACTTGCTTTTTGCTGCCTCATGTTACTAATGACTTTTTTCAAAATATAACAATAATGTACAATCTCCACCTCATAATATTCAAATATTCCAATTCGAATATTGTGGCTTGTGGTCAAACTTAGACGAGACGTTTCTCGCGAGAGTTGAACCTTGCTCTTATTGCTTCGTTTTAACACGCTTTTATTAGGTCGACCTATATGTAACTATGTAATGGAAGCGTCATTAAAATTGGCAGATGTATGTAGTTCTGATGACAATACAACAATTTGGTACTGTCGAACTGATGTGATTATGGAGTCGGAAGATATGAACTGGAACTTCATGATGTAACATCGTATCATAGCTGTGTTTGGACTTGTTAGAAAACTCTTGTAATGAACTTTGACCACGATTAGGTTTCAAGGTCTGATGATGAAGCCGGAAGATAGGCACTGGCATTCCATGATGGAATATCGTATTATAGCCGTGTTTGGACTTCTTAGAAAGGTCTTGTAATGAACTTTGACCACGATTAAGTTTCAACGTCTGATGATGAAACCGGAAGACAGGAACTGGCATTCCATGGTGAAATATTCCATGGTGGAATATTCCACGACTATATTCCATGGTGGAATATAGTCGTGGAAGACCATTAAAAGCGTGTTTTTAGTGTTTTTTTTAAACTAATAATTTATTGCTGACCATTTTTCTCCAAGTGTAAATCTAATGTGTAATTTCCACCTTCTAATTCTTCCAGTTGGATGATTCTGGCTTGTAGTAAAACATAGACGTGTCTCACGAGATTTGGCTCTTGCTCTTGTTGTCTCGTTTCACTAATGTTTTTTTTTTAAAGTGTAACAGAATGTACAATTTCCACCTCATAATTCTTCCAATTGGAAGATTGTTGCTTGTCGTCAAACTTACACGAAACGTGTCGCGAGAGTTGGCTCTTGCTCTTGATGCCTCATTTCATGTGAAGTGTAGTAGTAGTAGTAAACGGAGTGAGGGGCTTGAATCCAGCCCTTGACGCCACCTACATCTATAAGATCTTTTGTAACCACCCACTTTGTAGTTGGGTTAGTGGTGTGAGGGACCACCCCTCACAAGACTCCAAATTATTCGATGTGAGGTGGTGGTGTCAACTTACGAGTTATCTCCGTATTTAAAGGCGGTTATGATGAAGCAGAGGATATTTATTGATTGAATCGATTGAATATTGCCACTTATAACGCTTGCCGAATTAACTAGTGTCCGGATTACTTTATCGAGACGCGAGGGTTGCGCGACGGAGGTTATGTAGGAAAGTGGATGAGGATTGTATGTGTGCTCCTAGTATCTTATACTGGGCACGGCTCGAGTCTGTCGGATTACAGACTGATGCTTCGAGACTCAGGAAAAATGAGGAAAGGAAACCAAGGAGGGGTACCGGATATGCCGTAGCAACCTTGGGGGAAGGTGATCAATCGGGGACTGATAATTTGGTTGCTTTTTGGCCGGTTTATATGGGCCGTGCAATGATGCAATTTGAAATATTCTGAGTAAAAGTATTGTATCATCTTGCTGATTCATAGCTGCACGAGTCAAAATAATAGCTGAATTGTGTCAGTGGATTTCACTGGAAATCGATGCATTTGTTGATCGTATGTAGTGAACTTAAGGTCCGTTATAGTGGTCAGCCAGTAGCCCGCAGCGGTACTGCTGACCAGACCAAGCAGATCACTGACCTTCAAGTTGGGCAGATCGCTGGTTTCCAGAAAGGCTCGTTCCAGTAAACTGTGTCTTGGGCAGCGACCAACGATATGTATGCTGTCTTCAGGTTCTTCGCCACATATTCGGCAGTCCTTGCTCTCGGGCAAGCCAATGTTGAATATATGTGCTCTAAGGGTCGTGTGTCCCATTGGGGAGACGGATAGTATTTTTAAGGTTCTTCTTGCTCATGTCAAGTAGGGCCTTCGTTTTCTTTTGAAGTGGTTTATTTATCATGGCTTTTGCCTGGTGACATCCCTGGCTCTGTTTCCAGGATGCTCGATGTTCCTGCTCCAAGTAGTCCCTGATGATTTTCCTACCTGTAGCGAAGGTAACTCCCACAACTGGCTTCACCAGGTATTCCAGTGTGCCCAGTTTTACCAGTCGGTATTTTAAAGAGTAACATTCATGTACAATGTTTGCTTCATAATTCTTCCAATTGGAGGAGTTTGGCTTGTGGTCAAATTTATACATGTCTGGCGAGAGTCGGTTTTGGTTCTTGTTGCCTCATTTGAGTAATGTTTTTTTTAATTACATTTAAATTACATAACGGAATATTAATATACAATATCGAACTCATAATTCTTCCAATTGTAAGATTTTGGTGTGTGGCCAAACATGTCACGCGAGAGTTGGCTCTTGCTCTTGTTGCCTTGTTTTACTAATGATTTTGCTGCTCGGACGTGGGCGCGGTAGGCAGTACAAGAAATAAAATAATGGATCTGTGCGCTGGGCGAAGTTTTAGCGAAAATTTGCGAGCGGGTTTAATGTAGCATTCGGCTTCGAATGGAAACGAGCAAATGTGCTGGTCTCGCATCATTTATAAAATTCCCCAGTCATTTATAAAGTTAACGAAGTTACGGTATCAGATACAGGGGTCGCGCACCCAAATTTATATTTCTGAACTCTTTGGTGAGATAACGATAACTAACATTTTGGCACATTTTGAGCTATATATGTAGTAGTGACAAAGAAATATTTTATTTGATCATAAGCTCATAACTCCCAGTCCACTACTTACACATAAGAACACTTCACATAATGATAACAGTCTTATTTTTCTTCACATTCGATCATATTAATGTAATTTTTACACGTCTGTCCAACAAAAAGATGGGTAATGTGTTCAGGGTTTATCTATATATGTTTTCCGTCTTTTATTCCAGTATAACTTCTAAACTTTAGCGGTCGGTTGGTTACCTTCTAAAATTTAGATCGCTTTGAATTGCCTCGTTACCGCTTTGAATTGGCGTGGTATAGAGAACGGCCACCGTTCGCGTGCGTGGTAATGGCGGTTACTGGAGGTGCGCAACGTAAGCAAAATGCAGTGTTCGGATTATTATTTAATTGCGAACGGCAAGGGAGTCGATCTTACACCAATAATTACTCCGCGCGTGGCAATACTACGCGACAAAATTTTAAATGTTTTCTGGCGGCCCATATGAATTATAACATTTTGCCGTCCTCTCTACACTTTCTTTGTATATAAATGATATAAATTTTTTTGCCTAAAGCTTTTAACGGCTGGCTTTCCAAAAAAAATTATAATATTAATAACATATTTGATTTAAAAATTTCATTATGTGACTCAAATTATACATTTTCACTATCAAAATATTTTTTTAAAGAATTATGTAGCATATTATATTTTTTAATAATGTATTTTATATAGTTTACCTTGTAAACTAAGGAAAACCGAAATTTTGAAACGAAAATCAACATGATAACTTCTCTTAGTGCCGATCTATAGTGCCGCACAATATCTCTTAGTGCCGCACAATAGCGCGTGTGGCGCTTGATACGCCAGCTAAGCCTCTGTTTAGAGATATCTGCACCATGACGCTGCCGTCCATTTAAATAATGGAAGTAGCGCTGTTCGATCGCTGAAATCTAGCCGATTTTGAAGTGAATGGTGTGCATCATCACTATCCAACAAGATCCCGTAGCATGCTACGTTCGGTCAGTGATGCATTATCCAAGTCGGGAAGGCTAGTTTATATCGCCGGCCCAGTGGTTTACAACAAACTTAGCGAGCACATTAGGCAGGCACAAACTCTTGACGTGTTTAAGAGAGGCGTTTTATTCATTGGAGGAATATTACTAAAGTGAAGTCTAAAATGCTTTGGTGGCTAAAGTATTTAATGATCTCTTTGCATTTTGTCTTGTATTTTCTCCTTTTTACATTATTCTTGTGTTTTTTTTTTTCGTTTTGTTTTGTTTATTTTATATTTTCTTTACGATAAAAAAAATGTTTGTTTGCTAATATGTATGAATGTTTGCTAATCTGTATCTGACTTGTATACCAGTATACTAATAAAATGAATATGAATATGAATATAAATATACTGATTTATAAATTCTGGATGAAGTGAAAATGGTCACTGTGAGTTTAGCCTCATCCGGATGTCCCCACTCTATGGCGGCGACGGCTCGATGCTTATGTGGATAAGAAATATTTGCCGATTAAAATGGTAATAAAACCATCGTCGCCGGGCTTTTTGTTTCTCAGGTATTCTGTGTTTTTTAACGCCCTAAGAAAGTTATATCAAAATATTTGAATATCATTACGTAGCGTGAACTTCGATTCTGTATTCACGTCAAAAAAAATAGGAAACCAAAGGTTTCGATCCCATGCTTCGTAAATTCCATTTTTACGTCCGAAAGTGTATTCAGTGCACAACGAAAATGATTTATGTCAGCGTGAGTGGGGAGTTTTTCCTCGCTCTGTGAGCCGCAACTTGTGCACCTATTACGCCCCCTATTTATGTATGGAAAGTCTGCCGCCGCCGCCGCCAGCCACCCCTACCGTACAGGAACGGATTAGGAAGGGAGTATACATTAAAACACTAGATGCGTCACGCTTTTGAAAGTAGCGTCAACTTCGCCAGCGAGTCTCATTTCACTTAGGGAAGTATATAATAATATATAGTGTGCCATTGGCCGTAATCCGTTTCTCACATGTGCATAACTTGTGGTTTAAAACACGCTAAATCGATACTCGACTTTGAACTGACGTTTTGGTATTCTCTTTCATGGGTCCTACCTGAAGCGTGTTTATGTAGCTCTTATCAGGCGCCTAAATTGACGTTAGGCACCGTTCGTGACATTTATCGTATTCCGTTTCTACAATTGTCATGGCGGATGGGTCTTGTTCGGGTCTTACATAAGAACGGTCTAAAATCGAGCAGTCTACGTCTAACAGCCATGCTTCGCTTGTGATTTCGAAGACTATTCGTCGCAATTTCAAATACGTTTGTTGAGCATTGGCTTCTAAATCAGAGAAGGGATGATGAACGCAGATTATCGTAAGTAATATTTAATTCATATCTAGAGTTGTCAACTACAGCGAGCGAGCCCGTCACCTCGGGAAGTTTTAACTATTAGTCGTTCTATCTCCCTGGAGTGAGCGCAGAAGACTTAGGACAAAAACAGTCAACGGTCTAGCTTTGCCGCAAACCCGTAAGAGGCCAACGCCTTAACCGCGAGATAGCCAGGAGTGTTGCCCAGCGGGCTTACACTCACGCCCTTACTTCCAATTGCGACCAGATTACTCCAGTCTCTCGATTGATTACGAGTTCGAGGTCGCTTGCGCGGTCCTCTCCCTTACGAAGGGGTGAAAGGGTGTACACCGAATCTATCGCGGATCACGGCATCCTTTGCCCGGCTGTTCACCCGGGATCGGGTAGCCGATGGTCGTTTCAAGAGCAGTCGCCGTAAGTTCCGCAACCACCCCCGCTCTATAGGAAACAGCTTCCACAGGCTACTACTTCCAGATACCCCCGACTGTTAGTCAAAGTGCGCAATCGATTGGCTTATGCCGCACGGTGCGCAGACCGTTCAGGAGCGCCAGAAGGTTGATTCCCAGGGGAAACTAACCATAGGGCCAGAGTCCTACCTAGGCTCGCACTTCATACGTGGGAGCCGTCGGATAGGTGTTGATCCGTGAGTATGACCAACCCTGAACAGAATGAGTCTTCGTGGCCAACTCAGCAAGGGTCATTAACCCCCTAATTCATATCCCCCAGTTAAATCATATCTATATTTTGCCCTAAAAACCCCGTATCAATATTTTTTGTAGGTTTTGATAAATCGCCCAGTATCTTTTTAGACTCCTTGGTGGCTCGCTTTGGTGGTATATTTTCTTTGTTGCTGTTTGACATAGAAGCTTTGAAATTAAAAATAACGAACAAAATCGCGGCGACAAGAAGGCAGCGGGCGGCGGCAGGGCGGCGGCGGGCGGGCGGGTGAGCGAGCTGTCAAAATTAAGACCCCGCTTTGGAACAGCCATAGACAAAACGGAAAATGTCAAGATTTAAGACCGTCTCCTAATTTTAATGAAATGAAATACCAACAAAATAATGAAGGTGATCATTCGGGCATTTACAATCCAATATCCATATGCCTTGAAGCTGTGACATATCCAAGCAAAATTTGACAATGTGATTTCAGCCCAACAAGTCATCTGTGTAACAAAATTCAAGTCTTTACATGTAATATTTCGAGGTTGATGATTTGACTAGTGCGCTCTTTGGTTTACCCCAATTTTAACCACAACCTTTCCCTCCTACCCTGACCAAAATTAAATGTTGCTTGCATGCCAAATTTCAGCTCAATCGCATTGATTAACCCCTAAACTTGTGAAGTAAAAACTCGGCCGTACCATTTGCATCCCGGAAGGGACGTTACACATTCTAGGCGTTTAAGTGCTTGGGCACTATTGTCGAGGAATACACACAAACAGGTGCATAAACACAGACATACTTTCATCTGGAGAAATGGTCTTACTATCAGTGGGCTTCGAATTAGATATTTCCGACTTTAACTCGAAAAAAAATTGCGCTTCGCAATACTTTCCCTCTTCGGTGGCTAGTGGGCCGGTAAATTAAAATGGAATACATAATCAGGTTAAATAGTCAGGTTAATAGCCAATAAATAATGAAGAAGAAAGGTAATAATTGATAATGATGATCATGATAATGGAAGGTAATGATGAGATGAAAAATAGTGATAAGGCTTTAGAGTGGGAAGTAGCAGTTCTGTTTGTGTTGGTTAAACCCATCTATTTGCGCAAAAAGAACGCAGATTTGTATCAGTCCTGTGGACAAATATTCAATGCCGTAACCTATGTATTTTTCTACATCGAAATCATTTAAATATAATGAAATAAAATGGTGTGGTGGTCGGTCGTTACAAGTGGACGCGATATATTCTGACTTCTCAAACGCCTTCGATCGCGTCAATCATGAGGAGCTAATAACCTGTCTGTCGTATATGGGCATACCCGGAGATCTGTTGAGGTGTATAGCATCCTACGCATTTAAACAAAGCAGGCCTTTAGTCTATTTGATCTATTTTTTACATCAAAATCAAAATCAAAATGTTTTTTATTCACAATATAATTTGTAAAAAATTGCTTTGTGACGTCAAAATATGAAATACAATTTATGGTTTATATCATAGATAATTAGTCATTTAGCTTACATTTCAAATACTTTATAGATACTGGATAAGCACATTATATAATCATGATATAATGTAATATTTAACAACAGAAATATTTTAAAACAATTTAAAATATAGGTACAGTAAGAATTTAAAATAGTCATAATTAACAACAATAGTCAAAAAGACGAAATAAAAACAATAGACCTACATAGTTAACAATTTTCAATAAAATAAGAAAAGAATATAAATTCTTGATTTTATAATCATTCCAAAAAAAAAACAATATCATTTATAAAATCTACTACTTTGTAGTACGCCTTCTTACATAGAATATCTTTAATTTTACTTCTAAACTGAATGTCTGATAGACCCTGTATGTCCTCTGGAATTTAATTATAAAACCGTATACAGATTCCCATGAAACTTTTGGTCAGCTTACTTAATCTAACTTTTGTCACTATAAATTTATTTTATTTCTAGTATTGTATTTGTGATTGTCACAGTTTTTTGAATAATGAGATATATTTTTTCGTGCATGCATAATATTTTCAAATATGTATTGACTAGGTACAGAAAGAATGTTAATTTTTTTGAATAATTCTCTTAGAGAATCACGTCTTCAACTACGAATACATTGTCTAGTATTCCACAGATATCCCATTTAGGGCCATTATTTTTTATTGCTTATATCAAGGATATCAGCTATCAGCTAAACAGTTATTCATTAAGCAAGCGCTTCTTGCATTCTACAAATCTAGAGATGACCACGCCCGAACTCAAAACAATCTGAACACAAGAATGTCCGCGAGTATCAATTATATAATTCCGTCAGTCAGGACAACATTTGCCCAGAGACATATATTCTACATAGCCCCAAAATTATATCATAACATAAAAATATAGCAAACCTTAATAGATGGCTACTTAACAAGGGATATGTAAAATCTGATCAACTTCTTTGCAACGCACGACAATTTATTTAGTATCACTTATCTATTTTTCTTAATTAAATTTTATTAAATTACAACTATAAATGTATATATTTATTACATAGCTATATTTTTTATAAAATTGGTATATTTATGTGTATTTACAGGTGGTGGGTCCAAATAATTTATTTTAAAAAAACACTTCATTTCTTAAAATTGCATAAAAATATGCACATCTAGATACGGGCCAAATTATCGCCTAGTTAGATGTGCTATTGGCGGTAAAGGTCATGTAAGATGTGTTAAACCTCCCTATATTAATTATTAAATAATTTATATAATTATTATAAGATTACATGACCTATGAATGAACTGTATACCTAATCCTATGTACCTAAATAAATAAAATAAAAATAAATCAGCACTTGCTCGTCTATACAGACGATTTAAAAATCTTCATGGAGTGGAGAACTATGACGATTATCTACTGATCATTGAAGATCTGAATCGTTTCTCTAGTTTTTGTGAGCAGCGTAAATGTAGATAAATGCAACATGGAGCGCAACGATTGGATGAATTGCCGACGATGTCGTTCCTATTGTAAATATACACAAGGCTCTCTTTAATCTGTGTCAACGCCCCACACCGGCTGCGAGTAGGGGGCCATCTGATAATAACATTCTGCAACACAGACGTGCTTTGGGAGCGTTTGTTGTCCCTCTGTTTACGTTGTTTACATACAAATACAACATTCTCAAATGTGAGAGAGATCTCTTGATGAGATTGTCGCGGTTTCATGGCAATCCTAGGCCTCAAGCCGCTAATCCACAATAATGAAAACCGTGATAATACCTTATTTATAATGTTAAACAATCGTGACAGTCTTCGCTTTTGTGAGAATACGATCTGTATCATTACATTACATTACATTTACGTCGTGTCCAATTGGTGGCTAAAAACCGCTCTTGGACGTGTCAAAATATTTCTGTTTTAAGTAGTAAGTGTCATTACTACTTTAATCTATACGTTACATACATATATTAATTAAAAAAATATACAGTATCTAAGAAACTTTGGAACCTACTAAAAGTTATTCGTCGTAGAATCGTATTTCAAAACAAATTAAATAATAGTCAATGGCTACCTACTAAACACACAATAATTAAAATAGTCAGTTAAAAAGTTGAATAATCAAAGCAGAAGCCCAACAATTGAAATAGTCAATAAATCAAATATATACGTACTAAAAACTGTGCATAGTAACATTCAAAGTAGTAAGTAATTTGTTAAATAATCAAACTAAAGCTAAATCTTAAATTTAAATACTAGAAGTACATATATAATTATCATTCAAATTGGTACAATATTTGCAAAGTCATGGCCCTCGAATTCGGTCAGATTATAGAAAGGGCGGCCTATCAGCATCTCCTTAATGTTTTTTTTTAATTGTTTGTCCTCCAGTTCTTTTATCTAATCCAAAGATCGATATCCGAAAAATTGAAAATCATATAGAAGGTCATCAATGAATACATAAACCTGGATCACTTTAAAAATTTGAAACTAAAGTCTAGAATACAGATATCAACAAAATATTATCAATATGCATACGGTTCAGATGGGGCGCTACCTTTAAATTAAAATCTTTTTATAAATCCTTTACCTCTGGAATCGCTAATAGTTGCAGATTGTTGTAAGTGTAAAAAAACTTACTACTTTTCTATAAAGAATCTTTTAAACGCGTTTTTCTCAAAACCATATTTTTTGATTTGCGCCGGTGTTAAAAAGAAACTACTTGACTTATCTAGTTGTTCCAAAAAAAAATGGAATATTAAATTTTCTTCTATAGAAACTGTAAAAAAATATTGAAAACTCTTTTTATATATTTATTTTACTCGTTAAACACAAAATTTTGAGGCGAAAATCAATTTAATATTTTGAATCCTTGAAAATATATAAAAATGATCTTTTAGTTATTTTTTTTAGTTCATCTCGAAAATACAGTTGAAAAATTTAATATATTGGTTTACTTTTTTGTTTCAGATAAAATTACGCTTGCTATTACCGGAGCAAACAGATTCAGTTATTTCTGCGGCGTTAGAAACATTTGCAATTCAATATCTCAAAAATAGTTTTTTTTTTGTTACAAACAATATTTTTATTTTTCAAATGGTAAAGGATTAATTATCAGATTTAAACTTTAGGTTAAAAAAAAATGAAAACCATTTTTTTCTGCTTTCTAAACCAGGTTCCCCCCTAAACGCGTCCCGACCAAGTTAGGATATGTCTTCCCAAAAGTATGTGTCCTGGATGGCATTGTCGTTCGCCGATTGTAGGTCCTCCTGTGTGATTTGAGTTGACAACTGCGGGCAGGATAGGAGTAGGTCTTCATCCTGCAGCGTTGCACAGTCCCATATTATATTCGATAATGAGTTACGATGGCACCTACATATTGATGCTTTATGTGATATATTGGGAAGAGCGTGCTATGCACTCTATCGCATCGCTTCATTTCTCGATTTATCCGCGCTGCGCATGTGTTACTTTGCATACGTTCATTCACTGCTAACGTACGGCGCGGAGTTATTGGGGCGAGCATCCGACAGGCAGAGGGCTTTCGATATGCAGAAGCCTGCAGACCGCACAATAGCGCGTGTGGCGCTTGATATGCCAGCTAGGCCTCTGTTTAGAGATCTCTGCATCATGACGCTGCCGTCCATTTATATAATGGAAGTAGCGCTGTTCGTTCGCAGATATCTAGCCGATTTTAAAGTGAATGGTGTGCATGGTCACTATCCAACAAGATCCCGTAGCATGCTACGTTCGGTAAGTCATGCATTATCTAAGTCGGAGAGGCTAGCCTATATCACCGGCCCAGCGGTTTACAACAAACTTAGCGAGCACATTAGGCAGGCGCAATCTCTTGACGTGTTTAATAAGAGAGGCGTTTCACTCACTGGAGGAATATTACTCAAGTGAAGTCTAAAATGCTGTGGTGGCTAAAGTATTTAATGATCTCTTTGCATTTTGTTTTGTATTTTCTTCTTTTTACATTATTCGTGTGTTTTTTTTTCTTCGTTTTGTTTTGTTTATTTTATCTTTTCTTTACGATAAAAAAAAATGTTTGTTTGTTAATATGTATGAATGTTTGCTAATCTGTATCTGACTTGTATACCAGTATACTAATAAAATGAATATGAATATGAATATTAGATTCTCTGCGTAGCTCCAACGGTCGAGAGTAGCTCGCTATCTTGTCACACCCAGTCAGGCTGTTGTGGCTACGCCTGGTGGTTTCTATAGGTGAGGCGGAATCCCGGTGTTATCTCTTACTTTAGGTCCTCGCAGAGGGAAGCCCATTGAGTGATGCGGTTCATTGAGTAATTTATTTATTTATTTATTAATTTATAGTATTACACAAGTTCGTTTGTACAGTTTATCATATCATGTTGTATGATATTTTATTATCATATATGATATTTTAATCTGAAACTTTATGCATCCTGAGTACCTACTTAGTTAACCTTCTTCGAAGTTAAAGCACTGTAGGCAAGGCGGGATAGGAACCCATGGAAGAAGAAGAATATCGGACGAAGAAGAATATTTCCGTCCGAAACTTTATACATCCTGAGTACTTGAGTATTTTTGTAAAATTCGTAAAACAATGCAAAACGAAGTACGGGTTTAGTTTTTACTTAGTGACATCTTTGAAATAGGTGAATCAGTAAGATCAGATAAGCAACTTTTCACAACAAATTGTTGAGTTAAATAATATAATAAAATTCTTTTAAAATTACATTTTATTCCAAATGATTTACAAGTTTGAGAATCGATCAGCTTATAGCCGGAAAATGGCTGCATGGTCAAATATCGTTGTCTGCTTTTATTACTTGGCTATATCAAAATAATTCTACGGGAAAGACATTTTTGGAAAAGGATATAAAGCTACAACTATCAACTCGATTAGTAGTAATCGTGTTTGAGGAGCTGCTAAGGTTTAAAAAAATATTAAAAACTCATTACTACTTAAGTCCAAAAGTCCACATTTTCCTCTTCCATCTGAAGTATACGCTTTAAAACTGCGTCCAAAATTAAAGGATGTTCATTATTATTTTTTTAAATATTATCTATTATAAGATAGACAACTTTTCTATCCTAACAGTTGAATATAGAAAAGTCCTCATGTA
Source organism: Micropterix aruncella (assembly GCA_944548615.1). NCBI lineage: Eukaryota > Metazoa > Arthropoda > Insecta > Lepidoptera > Micropterigidae > Micropterix > Micropterix aruncella. The sequence goes on from OX155970.1 coordinate 23,756,849, forward strand.
TTATTACATCACACATGACAGAACTTCATAATTAAATTTCAAGACCACGAACTTAAAACGATAAAAATACACACAACCGGAAGACGTGAAGACACCTACGTATTCACGACATGCCAACTATTCAATAAATTAACGAATTACTTACCGCCAACTGACTATGCACGCTTTAAAATTGTTATGGATAAATGGATAATTATGGACATTTTTATTTTCTCTGTTTTTAAGGTCGTCATCTTTATATAACACTAGCTGAACCGGCGAACTTCCTACCGCCTAATAGTCAATGAAAATTTATGATTTCATTTTCTCAATATACATAGAATTGGATGATGTAACACAGATTTATAGTTTTAGTATTGAACTTAATTTTATATTATACTAGCTGACCCAGCGATCTTCGTACCGCCTCAATGAATGTCGTGTTACAGATTAGCTGAACTTAATTTATGATTTTATGAAAGTAATACAATGAATATAAAATAAACATTTAGTTCACTACTTCATTAAGATAATAACACAAGAAGAAATATAAAAGTATAAAAATTAGGTATATCATTCGCGTGTCAGCAAGACATGATTAAATAAAATATTTACATGAACTTTTCAGCATGGGATGCACTCGGTTTAATTCTCTTCATTGAAGCACATTGTGAGATACGACATTTTTTGTTTTTTTATCATTCGCAAGAATAAATAAAGCGGATGATTTGCCGACACGTGAACATGCCACGTACAACTGACCATGAGAAAAACACGGATTTACATTTTGTATAAGAAAATGTTTTTTCTTCCATTAAAATTTTTCGTTAACTTTCCAATTTTCGTTTTTAATAGTTATTCTGCTATTCGGGTCGGAGACAAATACTACAAATCAAAAACTATGAAAATCGGTCCAGCCGTTCTAGAGTTATGTGTTCGAACAAACCCTACCTTGTTTTATATATATAGATATTAACCCTGTATATAGTATATTAACCATGACAGACCGCGGCAATTTATTGGTATTTCTTGCAATATCGCCGCGCTCGACAAAAAGTACTATAACTATAGAACTACTATAGCAGTCAAAAAAAAATGACTGTGCAATGATTGCATTGAAATTTCGTATTAAAATGATTGAAATCTCATTTTGTAAAACAATTACATAATTATGAATAAATATAAGAAATTCGAAAAAGTTAAAAAAACTCGGCATTTATAAGTTGTACTTGTCTTACGGAAAAATACAGAATCCTATTTAGAAATTGTAAATACTACCATGATTTTTATTACATTTTCTATCAAAGGTAATATTTCGTTTTGCTTATTTACGTACAAAAATATTTAGATATTAGCTCATGAAAACCAATAAAATTTTTGATGATTTCTCGAAAAAAAAAATTATGAAGTTTGACAATTGAATTTTACCAGAAATATCAGCGAAATGACGCGCGAAATGATTCTAGCGGCCGTCTATGTATCTATGGTAATAATGAGATATTTGGTATGGATTTTAGTATGCGTTCGAATTAGAAAAAAATATTACTGTGCGCTCCGGGAGCAAGCCGTTATATTGGTCGTTACGTAGCCAACGGTGTTTCATGTAAAACCTACCACACATATGACAGAACTTCATCGTCATATCTCGAAGACCATGAACTTAAAACGATAAAAATACTCAAAACCGATAAAAAATATACAGAAGATATGACGACACTATATTTTACGACATAAAAACTATACAATAAATTGACAAATTGCTTACCGCCAACTGACATAAAATATCTAGTATCATTGATTATATATTATAGGGTATTAGACTGCTCATTGCTGTACTACGTTTTGGCAGCAAGGATTTTATTACGAAATGCAACGAGTGGATGGCACTCATTGTTTCCAACATCAATTATTTTTGTCTTATGTTCAATAGCCCAAGAGATGGCTACATAAACACGCCTATATGTCTAAATTAAATAATAATATTATAAAAAAAGGTTTTTTAAAGAGCTTTTATTAATTTATTATCATTTACTGTGATATTCTGTGATATTCAATGTGATATACATATTTCAATACGTAATTAATATGCACGTTAACATTCAGATAGTCTAATATATGGCATTCAATTTCAACGTATTATATCTGTAATGTAATCGCTAAAAATAATGGCTTGTCAAAATGCGATAGATTACACTAATAATTGAATGTTATGTTTTTATTGTCATCTTTGCTTATATATTATGTTTTTATAATCAAACATTCTTTTATATATTCTGTTGCCCTGGGACGGGTATATCCCAGTTGGGCAGTTGTGACTAGTTGTGACTAGTTGTGACTAGTGTGTGAGCAGTTTGGACTAGCCAGTGAATGAAAGAGGAAAGTTTTTGCCATTTGTTTTAATATTATACTTATTGTAAATGGTTAATTTGATAATTCCAATTAAAAAAAAAAAATAAAAACCATATATATCTATTTTATTATAGTAGTAAATTAAAGTGAAATAAACAGCCATTTCCACTTGCATGATGCCGGCGTAGAAGGTTTTCGAAACGTATAATGGTGTTGAGCAATCTAATTCCCTATATAATTAATGAAAATACTGACCTCCGGATTAAATTCGTAAAGTATTTACTCATCATATTATATGAACGAATTTACGCATGGATGATAATTCGTTCACATGCGGTACGTCTGATTTCAATGGTCAATGAATTGAAGTTTAATTTAATGAGGTCAGCGTGTTGATGATCATTCGCGGTTTCGCAAATTAAACGTCTATTTACCGTTGGGCGAATCCCGCGCCGCTCCGCCCGATTTTATTAATTAAACCGTGATTATCCAATAACAATTAATAAAGAGCCAGCTATTCCCATTTCGGAATGGCGCCTACGGATTATAGCCGGGAAATGGCTGCATGGCCAAATATCGTTGTCTGCTTTTATTACTCGGCTATATCTGAATAATTTTATGAGGAAGACATTATTAGAAATGTATATCAACCTCATAACTCTACGAATGACTATCGTGTTTGAGGAGGTGTTCTTTCGGGATAGTAAAGTAAAAGTAAAGTAAAAGTAAAAGGTATTTATTTCCAATACAACCATACAATTGTGTAGGAATGACAGTAATTAATCTTAAATTAGTTACTCAATTTAGACAAGAGATGATATACAATATATAGTTTTAAACTTACCAATTTACAAAAACATAGACTATATGATAACAGTTTACAACAAAACAATTAACGGTAAATAATATGTATTAGATTAAATGGGTAGATACGATGCTATGTATTTTCAAAATATTTTAAGAAGTCGTTATGGGCATACATGTTGATTTTAAGCAGATAGACTCGGATGGATCTCTTGAAAATATCGATGTTTTTAATTTCTTTTAATCTTTCGGGCAATTTATTGAAAAGTTTGAGGCCTAAGTATCGACTAGTCGCCTGGAACTTGGCAGTACGTGCTACGAACGGTTGGAGATACAGGGTTTTATTCCTGGTGTCATGCCGATGTACTCCCTCGTGGGATATGGCCGAGCTCTTATTGCAATAGAATTCGCAAAGAGCTTCTTGAGCAAAAATCGCATATACGGTCAATATCCCTAGTTTTTGGAAGTGTTCACGACATGACTGCCGTGGACCAATACCTACTATCGCACGTATGGCTCTTTTCTGGAGAGTGAATACACTGTTGATGTGTGCTGCATTACCCCATAAAAGAATACCATAGCGCAGGTGTGACTCAACTAGCGCGTAATAGGCCGATATTACTTCAGTTCTCTCCAAACAATTTCTGATAGAATATAATAATAGTAATGATAAATCACTTTCGGTCTTAGAAATAAAAATATACGTGACACGCTGTTGACCAGGTGTTTTACTAATTGCGTTTTAAGAGCTGTTTACCGCCTGTTTTGGACGGATCCACTATGTTGAGAAATAAAGGCACTTTAGGTTTTGCTTAACTATACAACGTGTACACAATAGAATCAAAGACAAGTAGAGTTTTTACTCAGGTTAATTTGGATTAGGCGTTGGACGGATATTGATTACAGTCGAGTTGACTTTGTTTCCATTCGACTAATTATAACATCATTTCATTTAATATAATATATTATAAGATACATATTTTTTTATTAAATTTAATATACATAAAAGATAATATTATTTTGTTGTGGATCTTAAAATTTATCTAAGTGATATATTATACAGAGGAATTAGTTGATACAATGTTTCATTTATTATATATAAATGCATAATTCGAGATTTTCAATCGACTTGAGAATCAAGAATAAGTCGACGCTATTTTTTGATTTGCGCATCGCTACGAAAACGGATCTGTCATGTCTGCTGGCTTGGTTTCGGCCTGTCTAGTTCGAGAAATCTCTGTTTTCATTGCCAAGCTCTGTTCAACGGGTTGTCAACGCTCTGCTAGGATTAAACATCGTTTATTTCTCACTTAATTTTTAAACAGCTGTTTAAATTCAAAATGAGTATATTTTTAGGGCTGTTAATTGGTTCAAAACAAATCGGCTTCGCTATCGCTATCATTATGTCTGTCGCTATTACAAACGCGATCGCTACAGCTATCGCTGTCGCTATCGCTCCCAAGTAATACGTCTTGATGTCCTGGCTGATTCCGACCGCCTAAAGGTGATAGACGACCTAAGACATTAATTGCACGGCAAAACTACACCAATATAGCCTCAAATCACGAAAACATTTCTTGAGCCTCAAACACTGTTCTAAGGCAGTAAAACTTCGAACCACATAACTCATTAGAGGGCTTCACTTGGCCAGGATGGTAAGGAACAGATATCAACGAGGTCCTATTTTCCCTATCCTATCGAGAGAGATAGAACGACTAATCGTTAAAACTTCCTGTGGTGACGGGCTCGCCCGTTGTAGTCGACAACCCAAGTTGTTAGTCAGAGTTCACAGTCGATTGGCTTACGCCGCACGGTGCGCAGACCGTCCAGGAGCGCCAGAAGGTTGATTCCTAGGGAAAACTGACCATAAGGCCAGAGTCCTACCCAGGCTCGCACTTCATGCGTGGAGGCAGTCAGATAGGTGTTGACCCGTGAGTGTGACCAACCCTGAACAGAATGGCTCTTCGTAGCCAACTCAGCAAGGGCCCATCAACTCCCAGGAGCTACAAGAGGACTACAAACGACAAGACCATTCAGGCGGCATTTTTGTAGAGATACGCTTTCTAACCTGATCCGGGCACGTTAACGAAATTGCGAACAAACCCTCGAGCAATGCCTTGAATAAATATCTTACAGTTTACTTTAATCTAATGGAAACACGTGTTTTGCGGTATATATATATATACATATATATATATATATATATATATATATATATATATATATATATATATATATATATATATATATATATATATATATATATATATATATATATATATATATATATATATATATATATATATATATATATATATATATATATATATATATATATATATATATATATATATATATATATATGATAAATTATTCTTATAATCGCTTATAGAAGTAGCTTGTATCAAATGTATCTCACATTTAAATCCTGCACAAAATAAAACATCCTAAATTAAAAATTTAAAAAGCAACACACTTATCCTGAGGCAGGGAAGGAAGAGGGGTGGCAACGAAAGTAATTTATTAACTGTGGATAAGTTGGCGCAGCGTATTACATACGAAATAATTAAATTAAGTACTGATTTTTAGTACAAGGGATAATGAGTTACACTTTTACAGATTAAAATGCTTTAACTGGTCATTTTTAGGCCTAGTAGGAGGGTTAGTCTAAGATATAATATTTTATTATGCATTAATTTTTATATAAATATATTTTATTTCTAATTAATTAGGATAAGAAAAAAAGGAGAAACTACCATGTCGTTAACTTGTCAATAACTAGAGCTGTCAACTACAACGCGCGAACCCGTCACCTCAGGAAGTTTCAATGAAGGATAAGAAAAAAAAGGAGAAACTACCATGTCGTTAACTTGTCAATAACTAGAGCTGTCAACTACAACGCGCGAACCCGTCACCTCAGGAAGTTTCAATGAAATTTATCGTTCTGTCTCCCGTGAGGTGAGTGCTGAAGACTTGGGACGAAAATATTCCAGAGTCTAGTTAAGCCACCTGCCCGTCAGAGGCCAACGCTTTACGGCGGGGCACCAGAAAAGGTAACCAGCGGGTAGCCTCGCTCCCTGACTACCAGTTTGGAAGGATATCTCCGTCTTGAATCAACCTTCAGATACCTCCTACCTCCTAACTGGTCACGGGATCAAGGTCGCTCGCGCAGACCTCTCCCTTATGAAGCGGTGATACGGTGTCTACCGAATCTATAGTGGACCACGGCATCCTTTGCTCGGCTTATTCACCCGGGATCGGGTGGACGAATGGTCGTTTGAAGAGCAGTTGCCATAAGGTTAACAATCACCCCCGCTCGACAGGAAACATTATTGTGTCCAGACTCCCCCGGCTGTTAGTCGGAGTGCACAATTGATTGGCTGACGCTGCACGGTGCGCAAACTGTCCAGGAGCGCCCGAAAATTTACTCCTAGGGGAGACTGACTCGCAGGTCAACGTCACACAATGGCTCTCCCTTCTGCGTGGAGGCCGCCGGATAGGTGTTGACCCCTGAGTGTGACCGACATGATCTTGTCAATAAAATAATAAATCAGTATCTGTCGGATCCTTTTTCGTGTACTACGCTATCCTATATTAAAATTAAAAAAAGAAAAGTCCCGAAGCGGCAGCGGCCGCCCGTTGGAAAGCAGTATATTTTGATAAAGCTGTCGAAGGCATGTGTGGTGGGCGCGCAACTAAGTCTTTAACGTTGGGCATCATAAAAGGTTACGTCCAAAGTTCGGTTCTTAAGCGGCTAACGACCAGAATTCTCCACCATTAAGCGGGCGAGCAGCCCGCGAAAAGTGGATATAGCCGCCCACTTTTACAGATTCCCGCGCGCGCCGCCAAGTTTTCATAAAGATTTTTACGGTAAGAGTTGCAGTATCGCTTATTTTACGAAAATATTTATATATTTTGTTTTTTTCTTGTAATTGACATTAATTAAATAATCTTTATTATTGAAAAACCCTAAGTCAATAAACATGTTGTCGAGTTACATTGCTACTAAATATTAGTTTCAGAGATTGAGGCCCGTTTTCTACATGTGACATGTGAGTAAAAGTAAAATTAAGAATAAAAATGTCGGTTCGCTCAATATACAATACATTTTGCGTTTCAATATGTTACCGATATCGGTGGATCGGCCAGTCTGGTACCAGCATCATGGAGCCAGTTTGGTACTAGCATCCTGGAGACAGTCTGGCACCAGCATCTCGGATCTAAGCGGGTGCTAGTAGCCTAATGCAAGCCTGGTTCTGGCATCCTGGAGATAGTAGGTATTGGCATCCTGGAGCCAATCTGCTACTAGCATTCTGGAGCTAGTCTGGTAACAGCATCATGGAGACACTATGGTACCAGCATCCTGAAGTTAAACAGGTACCAGCATCCTGGAGCCAGTCAAGTTCCAGCATCTTGTAACCAACCTGGCCTCAGCATTCTGGAGACAATCTGGTACCAGCATCCTGGGGCCAGTCTGGTAACAGCATCCTGAGACATACACCTGACCAGATGTATGGTGGCACCTGTTTAGCCAGCATCCTGGTGCCATCAGTATGTTGGTTAAAGGCAGGTAACAGGGTGGCGGTACTATGCTGATACCAGGATGCTGGTACCAGCCTGGCATCAAAAAGTTGGGACCAGGTTAGCATTAGAATGCTCGTACTGGTGTTACACCATGATGCTGGCGGTAGTTTGGCTCCAAGACGCTGTTAACAGGTCTACTTCAGGATGCTGGCTCCAGGTTAAAACCAGGATGCCAGTAGCAAAAGCCCGTCTGCTACCAGAATCAGGTACCAGCACACCGATGCAAACCTGGTGTCAGCATCCTGGAACCAGTTTGTTATCAGCATCCTGGAGCCAAATAGGTGCCAGCTTTCTGATGCAAACCTGGTGTCAGCATCCTGGAGCCTTTGGGGTGGAAGGCTGGTGCCAGGCTGGTGCCAGCATCCCGGTGTCAGTAAGGTACCGAGCTCGTGGAGGTAGCATGATGACAGCACACAGGTGATAGCCTAAAGCCAGCATCCTAATGGCAACTAGAGATGTTAACTTCAACGGGCGAACCCGTCACCTCAGGAAGTTTTAACGAAATTTGATCGTTTTGTCTCCCGGTGAGTGCATAGGACTTAGGACAAAACAGTCCACCGCCAAGCTCCGCCACATGCCCGTAAGAGGCCAACGCCTTGTCTGCAAGATAGCCAGGTATGTAACCCAGCGGGCCGACACCCGCACCCTTACTTCCAGTTGCAATCATATTACTCCGGTCTCCCGACTGGTTACGAGTTTGAGGTAGCTTGCGCGGTCCTCTACCGTACGTATCGGTGAAACGATGTCAAACGAATCTATCGCGGACCACAGCATCCTTTGCCCGGCTCTTTACCGGGAATCGGGTAGCCGATAGTCGTTTCAAGAGCAGTCGCCGTAAGGTCAACTCCCCCGACTATTAGTCAGCATGCACAATCGATTGCCTTATGCCGCACGGTATGCAAACCATCCAGGACCGCCAGAAGATTGACTCCTGAGGGAACTAGCCCTCAGGCCAGAGTCCTACCCGGGCTCGCACTTTATGCGTGGAGGCCCCGTGACCAACCCCGAACAAATGGGTCTTCGCGGCCAATAACATCCCCTCCCCTCCCTCTCCTATTCCCCCCTCCTCAATCCCGGTCGCCCTTCCCTCCCCTCCTCTTCCTTGACCCCCTCCCCCCCCAGTATCTCTATAGGACTCTAATATGACAATGAAGTTTGCTTAATTGCTTGATTGCTTAAAAATGTACAAGTTTTAGTAAAAAGCTAATAACACTACATTGAACTAAAATGTGATCTTCAAAAATATTAAAGTAATAATAATAGTATTATTAATAAATATTAAAAGGTAATATAATAAATAAAATGCAATTCCATTATATAATCGGCAGAAATATAAAATTTGAATTACTAATATAAATAAAGTTATATTATGTGGGAACACAAAGAAACAGATATTAAAAATATCTAGTCAATAAAAGAACAATTCATTGACAAAATAATATATAACAACAAAGTCAAATAATTTTTGGCAGTTAGTTCAGTGTTAAAATGTACTCAACATACATGTTTAAAAATATGTTAATAATTTGTGCACCTAAGTTTTATTTAACTATTATTTCTAACATTTGATGTATGGTTAGTCTGTCATGATTCGATAACCATTTCTTTAATTTATTTTTTAATTCCCTAAATGTCAAATTCATTTTTATTTCCATATTGACCCGATTGTAATATCTCGGCCCAATGAAAGAGTAATGTCTTTGTCCAAATGATGTTTTCATTCTGGGTATTATTAAGCTATTTTCTAAAACTTGTCTCGTTGGTATTCAAAATTTGACCGGTTACACTTATATCTCATTTTGTATGAATGAAACTTATTGTTGCCGGTATGTTGGTTCGATTCAACAATATTGGTTACATATTGAAATGTAAAATTTATGGTATTTTGAGCAAACCGACGGGTTTACTAATAATTTTACTTTGACTCACAGGTCACATAGAGAAAACGGGTCTAACAAATTAAAACTGAATTGTTTTTCTTAATTATCATATTAAAAAAAAAAACATTTAAATATTTTTTTTATAAATATAATAGATGAGCGCCCTCTCTCGGCCGGCGGTAGAACGTAACTGGGTTCCAATGCACGCCTCGGTGCATTGGTTATTCCATTTTGACATTTATCCATTTTGTTATTCCATTTTGACATTTATCTAATATGTAATGGGACCAATCTGGAAGTATATCATTTTAAATAAAATAAGAATTTTTCAAATCGTTTCAAAAATGACGGAGCTATGAGGTAACAAACGTAAAACAAATGATGCAACCGAATTGATAACCTTCTCCTTTTTTTTAAGTCGGTTAAAAATAAATTTATTAGTAACCGCGACGACGGGAAGCCGGCGCGCGCGCCGCTGCGCGCCGCAGCGCAGGTGCTCGCCTCCTTAGGCCGGTATTGGGCAGTCGTCGTAAAGTACCAAATGTTCGCTCTCTCTACGGATCTATAGGCCATGAAGAAAATAAATTGTGTCATCGGCCAGTATAGTTGTTATATTATATTATTTTTATATATTTTGCGATAGCCAATTTATGGTAAAAGCGCAGCCTTTACTACGTATAAAATCTACTATATTTTAAAAAACTATGACAAAAACGTCCAAGACGTTTCGTCCGGTGCATAGCCCGACGCGAACATCTCGCATTTGACTGTTATCGTGATAGGCTACAGCATTTTAATATGCTGTCGCTTGAGGATCGGCGAACTGCTGCGGATATGACTGTGCTACATGACATCGTCAATGGGACGCTGGATAGCCCAGACTTATTTTCGAGCATCGCTCTGAAGGTGCCGCAACGTAAAACCCGATCCACACAGTTATTCGAGCCCCCGAGACGACATTCTAACTACACGTGCAATTCAATTCTTACCCGACTGCCACGTACGTATAACGATAATTTCACAGGGCTTGATATTTATAGTACAAACAAAATTAGCTTCAAATCGGCAGTACGAACCGCCCTTGAAGCTGCAGCGACAACTGCCAGTAATTATTGATTTGTATTATGTATGTATAAATATAATATAACTTATATATGTATTCCCATTTATTTATTTTAAATTTATTTTGTGTAAGTATGATTTATATGTTTGTGGTTAACTATACAACTATTGCGGTCATTTGACATTTTTTGGTTGGTGGGGATGAGTCTTGCCGCGCGGACTTCGGCGTTCTTCCGGCAAAGTTAAATTTTCGGCAAAGCTAAACTGGCCATTTACAAATGCATCGGGAGGACTGTCGTTTATTTCCGCGCGGTACAGATCCGTTTCCTCTCAACCAATAAATATTTACGGATGCACTGAATTTTTTGTTTCATAATTTAGTTCATAAAATATTTATCAAATAATTTCGAATGGCGTAAGCAATAATCGGCATATGAACATGTTTTTTATAAGAATTATGTACCTAACTATAAGTTCATGCTGTTAACTAAATAAATAAATAAAAAAAAATATATTAAAAGAAACAACCTAGCGCAGCTCTTACTACCTATAAAATCTACTATATTAAAATAACTATGACACAACCTAGCACGTGGAGTGACTCAATGGTTATTTGCTTACTTGGAATTGTGTTTCAGTGCAAATGGAATGGAGGCGTAAGAGGCGGACGAGAGTGTGAACGTTTGCCGAGTATTAGAGTGTCCACTCGTTGCCACAAATGAGGCAGTAGGCAAACATGGAAAGCCCCCGCCATCGGCGCATTCGTGATCGGCAGTAATTTGGCCAATTTGCACTCTGCCGCACACTGCCGTTGGGGACGTTTTCGCCCGAGCTCTTGGACGCTTAATCGTATTCCAAATGGCGACGCTTTACTACTCGCACTTGGGAGAGTAGCCTACGTTTACACTAAAACCTTTGTGAAGCGTGTCTTATAAATAAATAATGGTTTATTCTTATATATTTATTCATTTTATTCATGGTAAATTGTTGTATATAACTTAAATGCATTGTCTACAGTGGAGGGGAGCTAATGGGCCCTTGCTGATTTGGCCACGAAGACCCATTATGTTCAGGGTTGGTCACACTCACGGGTCAACACCCATCCGGCGGCTTACGAGCCCGGGCAGGACTCTGGCCTTAGGGCTAGTTTCACCTAGGAATCAACCTTCTGACGCTCTGGCAATCGATTGTGCATTCTTACTAAGAGTCAGAGGAGTCTGGAAGCAGTACCGTTTCCTATAGAGCGCGGGTGGTTGCGGACCTTACGGCGACTGCTCCTGAAACGGCCATCGGCTACCCGATCCTGGGTGAACAGCCGGGCAAATGACGTCGTGGTCCGCGATAGATTCGGTTTACACCGTTTCACCGCTTCGTAAGGGAGAGGACCGCGCAAGCAACCTCGAACTCGTAACCAGTCGAGATACCGGAGTAATCTGGTCGCAATTTGAAGTAAGAGCGTGAGTGTAAGCCCGCTGGGTAACATACCTGGTTATCTCGGGATAAGGCGTTGGCCTCTTACGAGCATACGGCGGAGCTTGACGGTGGACTGTTTTGTCCAAGTCTTCTGCGTTAACTGCGGAGATAGAACGACTAATCGTTAAAACATTCTGAGTCGACTGGTTCGCCCGTTGTAGTTGACAACTCTTTTTGTCTATAATGGAGCTAATGGGTCCAATGCAGTTGGACCATTATGACATTTATACCTAACTTATATTTGGTAAGTTAAGGTACTCGATATCACTCAAGAAGACAACAATTTTAACAATACCACACACTTCTAAATCGGTTCAGGCGTTTAGAAGTTATAGTAGAAAAATAAACGGAATACATACATAGGTGAACCCTGAACACAATACTCTTAATTTTTGTTAGGGAGTCGTGTAAAAACTAATAGTACAAATATAAGATGAAATAAAATATCCAGACAATGAGAATTTCCATGTGTAAGTATTTTTGAGAAATCGCAAGTCTCTGCTTGTCATCGTTTCTTCTCCCCACATATTATTACATAGCGTTTAAAAGTGTACTTCGAAAGCATGCAGCCTCAGCTCGCCCTCTCTCCTTCTTTTTCCATTCCTCGTCACTTCCGTCTCGCTCACTCTATGCCTCTCGATCGTGAATTCATTACGCTAAGTAGTAGCAGTTTAATGGGTTTTCCGGTGGATTGCTCTTGCAGCATTTAGTGGCCGCTCCGTCAAGATTGCTAACACTTTTTACTCGGTGAAGTTCAACGCTGCACATTTATGAAGTGGATAAGGGGCCCTATTTTCCACCTTCAGTGAATATTACTAAATCATGTAGAGCGAGTAACTCAAGTAATTGTTAGGCGAAAACGAGCAGGAAACTATAATAATTTATTAGGAAATACACATTTTTAAAAACAAGCTTTTATTATATTATAAAACGGCACTACGTTGGGTTTTCGTGACTAAACAAAATAAATCTTTTATTATTACGCACACGAAACCCACTAGACAACTCCTGAGTGATAATTTGAATGTACCTAGGATGAAGACGACTTTCGGACAGCGACACTACTCTTTCATAGCTACAAGACTTTATAATAAATTTCAGAGTCAGTCAACGAGCTAGGTTGTGTCATAGTTATTTTAATATAGTAGATTTTATAGGTAGTAAGAGTTGCGCTAGGTTGGGTCATAGTTATTTTAATATAGTATATTTTATACGTAGTAAAGGCTGCGCTTTTACCATAAATTGGCTATCGCAAAATATATAAAAAATAATGTAATATAACAACTATACTGGCCGATGACACAATTTCTTTTCTTCATCGCCTAATAGCTCCATAGAGAGAGTGAACAGTTGGTACTCTACGACGACTGCCTAATACCGGCCAAAGGAGGCGAGCGCCTGGGCTGCGGCGGCGGCTTTCCGTCGTCGCGGTTACTAGTCAATTTATTTTTAACCGACTTCAAAAAAGGAGAAGGTTATCAATTCAGATGCATCATTTGTTTTTAGTTTGTTACCTCATAGCTCCGTCATTTATGAAACTATTTGAAAAATTCTTTTTTTATTTGAAAGGATATTATATTTTCAGATTGGTCCCATTACATATTAGATAAATGTCAAAATGGAATAACAAGGTATCCGACAACATCCTAGGTATGAACAACAATAACCGAGGTAATATTAATCATGACAACATGTCCAATCTTGCTGCTGGTTGTTGTGAGATTTTCGTAATTTGATTCAGGTAAGCCACAACGTTCAATATTCCTATTCCTTAGTTGCTGATCATACCAATTAGTATTGTCTTGAGTTTTTTGTTAGATATTTATAAGACAATGTTCAGTGTGCGCAAAGGTTTCAGTGTAAACCTAGGTTACTCCAATCCTGTTTTGATGATGGGGCCATGAGGAATTGAGAAAACTCCTCAAATATTATCATATGAAGTTGAAAATTCACAAGTTGGATCAGTTCCGATGGCAAAGCGTTTTTTTATGGTAAGCATGTCCTGATTCTACACCAAGCGATGGCTCCCGACGATGACTCCTTAACGGTCAACCCAACCACGAAATTTCGTATACGCATTCAGTTATGATAGCCCGTTCTAAGTGTTACCATTACACGGCTGCTGCACCCAGGGTTGGCTCCCTACAAGGGGACTCCTCAGCGGTCAACAGCACAGACACGACATTTTGTATTTATTAAAAAGTCTTGTAGCTTTGAAAGACCCAATTGTCATTTGTTTAAAAGCAAAATAAATAAATGGCTGTTGCAAGAAGAGCGTGTATCTATCCATGCCATGATCGATGTAGTAGAATAAGTTTAAGTTGAGTTAACATATATTGTGTGTATATGTATGTATGTGTGTATATGTATATTCTAATATATTTAGTATTTTATTTCCTATATAATATTGTAATTTTTATGAAATTTTTATTATGATATATATTAATGATTATTATATATATTTTTTAATGATTATTATTATTATTTTGTTTTGTTGGTTCATCGACCCTCGTTTTAAATGTAAAAATATTAATTGCTTGCCCTGGAACGGGTATATTCCAGTTGGGCAGCACTAGCCAGTGAATGAAAGAGGAAAGTTTTTGTTATTTGTTTTAATATTATAATTATTGTAAATGGTTAATTTGATAATTCCAATAAAATAAATTTAAAAAAAATTGGCTGGCTGCAGCAGCCATGTCATAGTTGGATGTATAACGGTCTCTCATAATTGAATGCTATACAGAATTTCGTGTTTGTGCTGTTGACCGTTGAGGAGTTCCTCGTTGGAAGCCAACCCCGGCTGCAGCAGCCCTGTCGCGGTGAAACTTAGAACAGGCTATCATATTTTTATTTTTTTTTACAAATTATTTATTGATTTCAAATTATAAGTAGATTCAATATACAAAAGTCTTAACCTAACTAGGCTGCCGCCTGTTCCAAGGTAGACAATTTATTTTAATTACCCTAGGAAATATATAATATTATAATTATATAAATAAACAAAATCATAAATAATGTAACAGAAATAAAAATTCGTAAGAAAATGTCATGAAAATTTTCAATAACCTATTATTTTATTTTAAAGCATGATAAAAATTTATATATATTTATATATGTATTAATAAGTATTAATATGTATTAATTATATACAAAATAAATTCACAAAAATAAAAATAAAATTATATTTAGAAATCATCAATTTATATTACCACATATATACTATTATGTTTTTATTATAAAAATTCAATTATCTAATTATATAATAAGGTGTTCAATATCTGCATTTGTACAATTTAAGAGGTGGGCACTCAAACTATTTATAAATGTTTATAGGCAATTATAAAATTTGGGGGCGAGATAAGAGAAACTGGATTGGCCAAAAGCGAATGCGTATTGCAAATTGAATGCGTATACAAAATTTCTTTTCTGTGCTGTTGACCCTTGACCCTGGATTAGTCCCCTCCTCGGGAGTCAACCCTGAGCGCAGCAGCCATGGCATAATGAAATTTAAAACGGGCTATTTTAATTGAATGCGCATACAGGTAAAATTGTGGGTCTGTGCTTTTGACCGTGGAAAATATCCCGTTCGGGAGCCGATCCTGGGTGTAGAATCTGGTCATGTTATCACCATAAAAATGCATTATTTTCGGAACTGAACCAACATGTACAATTTTAACTTCATAGGATAAGAGAAAGTGATTTAAATTCAGCTTACATGATTTGACCTACACAAACTAACATACAAACTAACAAACATTGCAAGGTAAATAATAGCTTGTAAAAATAATTCATACAGAAATGGAGTAATCACACGCTGCTGTGCATACGCATTTAAATGGTGTTGATATTTTTAATAATCCATAAACACTCATATGTAGATAGTCCATCAATTAAATATTAATCAATTTAATTAACCCTTCCGATGTGAGGTAACCATTTTTGGTTAGACGCTTACAAACGCTAAGATTTGAGCTAATCAATTTTGGTTAGGGCGCTCCGCGCTGCGTAAAATGCGATTTATTACTCGAATTGCGATCCTTTCCGCATATTTAAAGTAACAGATATCGTAAAAGTCGAACGGACGAACTCTAATCGACGACAGTTAGGCAATAAATTATTTTTAATAATCAGTTCCGCGCCGTCGGCCGACCACGGCACTCGCGACCCGCGGTCTGGTTGAGTCGCCGAGCCGCCAACGCCGAAAGTGTCTGTGATTTTGTGATTTTCGTGTTATTATTGTGCTATTTCCTTCAAAACCGTAAGTGATTTGCATTCTATTGAAGATTTGCGAAAGAGAATTTCTAATTTGGGACAGCAAATCTGCTTTTTTTCACGTTTTATCGCGTAAAATAGTCTGACGTTAGCGTTGCAAAGAATGTTCGTTTCTCGTCCCGAATTATAATGAAAAATCGCGAATTATGACGTAATATTCGTATAATTCGCTTATGAAGCAACTATTATTTGATTTACATCGTATATAATCACAAAATTGGCTACATTTTGCTCAATTCAACTTGATTTCTGATTTGACATCAGACATCGGAAATTCGGAGAATACATCGATTTTTTCTTGGCTGAGTAACTAAATGTTTTTGTATGCAAATAAGTAAAACAAAATATAAGTTTTGGTAAAGTATTTAATACAGAACATAACTGTATTTACAGTTTTGGCATATTTTACGTATTTTGTGATAAAAACATCGAAATTATTTGAATAGGCGACTTTTTTCAGTTCGTGAATATTGTAATATTTATTCATTATTATCTTAATTGTTTTACGAGATAATCTTACAATGTTTTATATTTCAAATTTCAATGCGATCATTTTACAGTTATTCTTTTTATGATCCGTCTAGTGGTTTACAAGTTATAGTCGTTTTACTCAAGTTCATTTACTTGCCCCGAATTTACGTCGCGGGCGTAAGTGACAGCTGATTTTTTCTTCGCGATTGGAAGGGTTAACTGACTACTCGTTTTAGCTATTTTACTGATTATTATTGCTATTGTTATTATTACTTCTATTTTATTTTATTTTTATTTTTCGGAAAACTTACAGCGTTTAAATCTAAGGCCAATTAAAAGTTTTCACAATTAAACTAAATCTTTTGTTATGGCGCTGTGGTGTTTTGGACAGATTACACTGGGCCCGAAATGTGGACAGTTTAGACTGGGCCAGAAAATAATGTAAGAAATGTACAAGGTGTCATGTCAGAACCGGAAGGTGAATAAAATGTGCTCTCCCTCAACAACGTGTAGGTAATTATTATTCAGATCCCCTTATACACGGTGTATATGGCGATACATCACAATTGGCGACGAGGATAAACATGGCAGAGGACAAAATCAAGGAATCCGTGCAGGATTTCGGCGGAAATCGCGAAATGTCGAAAACCATGGTGGTCACGACACGTGCTTGCATAGGCACGCTCGCGGATTTTAAACCGGAAGAAGACGACTGGTCAGTATATGTAGAAAGGCTAGAACAATATTTCGAAGCAAACTACGTTGAAGAGAGCAGGAAAGTTTCAGTTTTGCTCACGCTGATCGGACAAAAAACATACACCGTTGTCAGAGAATTGTGTCATCCGATATCACCTGCAAAGAAAAGCTACGCGGAACTGTGCATGCTGCTTAATAAGCAGTTCACGACAAGGATTTCTGTGTACAGGCAAAGGTGCCAGTTTTATGATCTCCGGCAAGGCGCTGAAGAATCAGTTAACGAATGGTTCGTTAAAATAAAACAGGCGGCTATGAATTGTAGTTTCGGGAACCTGCTGGACGAGAAGGTTAAAGACAAATTTGTTACGGGTTCTCGAAAGGGACCAATTCTGGACCGGCTATGCGAGGAGATCGAGGATAAAACATTGCAACAACTCCTCGATGTCGCTCTAAATAAAGAAGGGAGCATGAATGAAAGGGACACCGGCCCTACAGCAGTCTACAAAATGAAAGTTTACAAGAAAGACGAAAGACGACCGACACGTAGCCAAGCAGACTAAGGCGCGGCCCATCTCCACGGAGGAGATAGCAAAGTCAGCAACGAGACAGCCCATCGTCAGGGAGGCGAGCGGGGAGCGGTCAACAAACAAGTGCTTCGCATGCGGATACAGCGGACACAATTTCAAGACCTGAAAATATAAGGACTATAAGTGCAAAGTATGCCAAAAGAAAGGTCATTTAGCAGTCGTTTGTCGAAAGAAACATACTTCATTAAATGTTTCAAATGTGAATTTGTTTAGAATAAAAAATGTAAAAGTGAATCACATTGAACCAATAATCATTAATCTTAAAGTCAATCAAGTCGTGATACCTTTCGAGCCAGATACGGGATCTGGCATTTCAATTTTGCCATACAATGTGAATACAATGCCATACAATAAGAATTTCAAAAATCTACAGCTTACGGAAAGCCAACTGCGGTTACAATTGTATAATGGTAATGTATTAATTCCTGAAAGGGAGATTTTTGTAAACATTACGTATAAGAATTGTAAAAAGACATGTAAATTAATTATTGTAAAAAATGGCAACAGACCGTTACTGGGACGGGACATAATGAGTACCTTTAACATGACGTTACATTCAGACTTGGTGACGACGAATCAACTCGACTCTGCTGGTGACAGTCTTTCGAAATTATTGAAAGAGTTTGATCATATGTTAAACGGCCAACTAGGCCAGTATAAAGCTTGTGAAATCAGTTTACAGGTTAAGCAAGGCGCCAAACCAGTTTTCTGCAAGCCGAGGACACTGCCATTTGCCTTCAAGGAGAAGGTGGAATAGGAGATCCAGAAACTGGAGTCTCGAGGTGTCATAACGAAGATAGAGACAAGCCCATGGGGAACGCCATTGGTACCAGTTCTTAAGCCAGATGGAAATATTCGGCTTTGCGCGGATTACAAAACTACAGTAAACAAGTGGTTAGAAGATGTACACTATCCGTTGCCGAGGATTGAAGAACTCTTCGCTTCTCTGCAGGGCGGTGAGTCATTTACAAAGTTAGATATTTTAACAGCATACAATCCGCTAGTTGTTACGGAAGACACTAGTCGTTTAATCGCATGGAACACGCACAAAGGTTTGTTCGCGGTAAATAGACTTTCGTACGGCACAAAGCCGGCGTGCGCTATTTTTCAGCGGGAATTAGAAAAAGTCTTACAGGGTTGTTTGGGAACTGCTTGCTTTATTGACGATATAGTGGTGACGGGCAAAAATAGCCAAGAACATCTTTGTAACTTAAGGAAAGTTTTGAGTCGTTTAAGCAAAGCAGGGTTTACACTGAACAAGGCCAAATGTAATTTTTTTCAACCGCGTATAAAATATTTGGGTCATATCATTGATAAAAATGATCTTTCAAAAGATCCTGCCCGAATAGATGCTATATCAAAGATGAAGAGACCTTCGGACGTATCAGAATTGAGAGCATTCTTGGGTGCAATAAATTATTATGCAAAGTTTGATAAAAAAAAATCTTTTCTTTTACAACCGCTACACGCTTTGCTTCAAAAGAACACAAAATTTGTCTGGACAAATCATTGTGGAGACGCCTTCAAAAAGGCAAAGGAGGTGATAGCAAAGGAACAGATGTTAGTTCACTTCAACCCAGAATTACCTATTAAAATTATGTGCGATGCAAGCGGATTGGGCGTTGGCTCAGTTTTGCTTCACATAATGCCTGACGGCATTGAGAAACCAATATGTTTTTCATCGCGCAGTTTAAATAACACGGAAAAGAGGTATGCAGCTATTCACAAAGAGGCATTAGCGATATATTGGGCGGTAAACAAATTTTATCAGTACGTAGCGGGAAACAAGTTTATGATAGAATCAGATCATAAGCCAATTTTGGCGCTGTTTGGGGAAAACAAAGAAATTCCCCAGCTTGCAGCTGGGAGGTTGCAGAGATGGGCAGCTTTCTTAGCCAGTTTTGATTATCAGTTACGGTATATTAAGGGTTCAGACAATATCGCAGCAGATGGCCTGTCGCGAAACCTGTTACCATATCCGAAAGAAGAAAATCATTCTGAAGAAACTGTTTCTGATTATTTGAATTTTATGCAAGATTTTATACCTATTGATTCTCTTCAAATACGAATGGAGACCCGAAAAGATCCCATTTTGTCAAAAGTGCTTAGGTTGTACGAAGCGGGATGGCCTCGCACACAAGAAAAAAAAATCAAACCGTTCTACGTTAGACGTAATGAGTTACATGTGGAAGGGGGAGTATTGATGTGGGGATACAGAGTTGTAATTCCTGCTAAATATAGGCGGTTATTGCTCGACGAAATTCATTCAACTCATTTGGGTAACGTTAAGATGAAGTCGTTAGCTAGGTCATACTTTTGGTGGCCCGGGTTAGATGCAGAGCTGGAGCAGATTGCAAAGAGCTGCCACATATGTTTATCTAACCAAAATGAAATGCCTAAAAGTTCTCTAACTCCCTGGCCTAAGTCTACTAGATTTTTTGAGAGAATACACATCGATTTTTTTGGTCCTTACTGTAAGAAAATGTTTTTGGTATTGGTAGATTCATTCAGTAAGTGGATTGAAGTATTTCAGGTGGTCAAGGCCGACAGCGAAGAGACACTAAAATGTTTAAGGGAAACATTTGCTCGCTTCGGTATACCAAACACTATCCTATCAGATAATGGAACTTGTTTTACAAGCGATGAATTTTCTGTATTTTGTACGAACAATGGAATTCGTCATTTAACTTCTCCACCATTCAGACCTGCCAGCAACGGAGCAGCAGAAAATGTTGATAAAATTATTAAAAAGGGGTTAAATAAACTTTTATGTGATAATAAAGTCAGTATAGCTACAGCGTTGTGTAGAGTTTTGATTACCTATAGGAACGCTGCACATTGCAGTACTGGTATTTCTCCAGCTGAAGCGGTTTTTGGTAAGCGAATCCAGTGTAGATTTGATTTGTTATAACCCAATTTAGATAACAAGAGCAAGGAGCGTCAAATTAGACATTTTAAAGGAAACAGGTCTTGTCGATTCGAAACCGGAGAAAGTGTTTACGCCAGAGATTACACCCAACCAAACAAGAGGGGTTGGAAGAGGTGTATAGTGGAAGAACATTTGGGTAATAGATTATTTTTGTGCAGGGTCATCGGAACGCAAATAATATGGAAGCGACATGCGGATCAATTGAGTAAGTGTGCGACCAGGACAGACGAAACCGACGCGGACGCAGGCGGAGGTAATGCAGAGGAATCGCGACTGACGATAGATGCACCAAAAGAGGACGACTCCAGACCTGAAAACGTAGAAACAAGACATAACCTAACAGACTCGAATACGACTTTGACAGCTGGTACTGAAACTGACAGTGACAGTCCGAGAAATGTTGCCATGCCACCGATCGTTCCCGAGATACGGGAAAGACCGAAAAGAAATGTAAAACGCCCTGAAAGGTTAATCGAAACAATGTAATATTATACGAATTGTAATTGTAGTTATAATCTTTGAGAGGAGGCTTGTGGTGTTTTGGACAGATTACACTGGGCCCGAAATGTGGGACAGTTTAGACTGGGCCAGAAAATAATGTAAGAAATGTACAAGGTGTCATGTCAGAACCGGAAGGTGAATAAAATGTGCTCTCCCTCGACAACGTGTAATTATTATTCAGATCCCCTTATACACGGTGTATAAGGCGATACATCACAAGCGCAATGAGCTATGAAAAAAATGCAGATTTAAGTAAGGGAAAGGGATAGGGAAGCCATATTATGAGTTATGTAGATGTATTTAAGACATAGGATAGGATAAGATATAACATACATACATTACGTACATACACGTGCACAAATAATAAATTAATATAAATAATACGATAAGGTAACAATAAAATGTAAAAGTATACATATAATATACATCACAATGTATTTATAATGTTAATAAACATATGAACTTTTATAGAAAATATACTGGCTAGAAAGCATTGTTATGGTACAGTATTTACATACGCTATTATTATTTAAAAATGGCTTATCGATAAAAGCTTTTACACATTAAACGAATATTTATCATAATATTATATTGTAGGCATGCATTTTCATTTTGTTTTTACAATAATTCAATTAGGAAGATTACAAATTTTCAATTATATACATTTCGTATTTATAGGCGGATTTTTGATTATTCCTTGATTTTGATTTTTTTTCATTATTTTTATATTATTGGTGAATTATTTTTTATTAATTGTTTTCTACTGTTACATTTTAAATTATATACATTTCGTATTTATAGGCGGAATTTTGATTATTCCTTGATTTAGATTTTTCTTTATTTTTTATATTATTGGTGAATTATTTTTTCTAATTGTCTTTTACTGTTAGTTCTACTTATCCGGTCTGTTTAGATTTTTTCATGTTAAACCAGTGAAACAATTACATTTTTTAATAAGATATTATAATTAACAGATAAGTCAATTTAGCAGATAAGTAAATTTGTCAATCTGTTTTAATAACAGGTAATTGTGAGATACATAGTTTTACGCATTATCACCATAAATGTACCACCACAATTTCGGACAATAAAAATATTTCTATTTCTATTTCTACTAACATATACCGTGAGTTTTTAATTAGTGACACTTCCAGTGGGTTAATCAGTACGTGAAAATAAGCAACTTTTGATAAAAATCTTTGGGAAAAATGAGATTTTGACATTCAAATATATGTCAAAAAGCTATACAACAGTTTGGTCCGAGAGCGTTGACTTTGACAGGTGACAAATACATACAAGAAGCACTCACATTACGGGATTGCACCTTCAAGAATTATTCGTATTATTACACACAGCGAAACGCACTATCACTTTTAAACGCGTTATTCATAGGTACTTATTCAATTCTGAAACGAAAATCGGAAATAGCATACTTCAAAGCCGCGATGTTTTCGTTACTAAACTTTGTTTACGATTTTGACCATTTCAACACAATTTAGTAATGTCATAGGCAGCGTTGCCAGTTAACTAGTTAATTGCATTTGACGCGTATGATAATTCAAATCTTTTTCAAATTGTCGATCTCTTAGATTCGAGCTTTGCAATGTTTTTTTTAATATCGGAAATATATAGAATTCACTAGACGCAAGGTCCGGTGAGTATGAAGGATGTTTGTTTGTTTGTTTATACTCTTTATTGTGAAAATGTCACAATAGGCGGGTTTATTGTCATATGACAATCTCTTACAACCAACCCTACTATGACGTGTTTTATGTATATGTGCGTGTAACATGTATGTAAGTGTGTGTCTTGTTATTGCATTCTATCGACGGAATTGAAAATGCAATTCCGTTTATTAGATCCCAACGGAAAATGGTGACCCAGCCGGGAATCGCACCCGGGACCTTACAATATAAGATCAGGCGACCTAACCACTATGCCACCGGGCCTTGGGATGTTATTGTTCTTCAGCGCCAGTTTTTTTTAATGCCAGACATCGCAAGTGTGGACTCGTGTGCTGGTGCATTATCTTGGAGAAACAAAACATTGACGAGTTCCATCTACACGTTGCATTTCGTAGTAAAATCCTAACTGCCAAAACATAGTATGGCATTGAGCAATCTAATATACAAATAATCAATGCTAGTATCTTCACTGATAACAATTTTCTGAAGTTTAAGGCGACATGATATCTGGGATCAACCATATCTGAAGAAATTTACTTTTATGTTTTTGAAAAATACAAGCATTTATAATTTTTTTTTGAGGGAATCCCTCGATAAGGATCCAATTTAAAATTTTGACTGGAAAAAGTTGCTCATTGCCTTGTACATCAAGGCTTTAAACTGACTTTGAAAACTTTTAGGCGCGATTACTCCTACAATGTAAGCGGTGAGTGTGTTTTATTATAATTAAATTTTATTTGACTGGTTAATTCTCTAGGGCCGCACTTAGCCACATTTTTTATTTAGGCCCTAAATTAATTACAACTAATTAAAACGTGAGAGCGCTCCGAGAGTTACGCTAAATATGCTTTGCCATTAACACCCATATACCACCACTGCGTAAAGATAGTTATTCTGTGCTAGCGCTGTGATAGAACGTTTAGTATGCGCCTGGTCGTCGGTGCGAGCGGACGTGAATCTTTTTTTTATCATATTTATGTAAAAAACAGTCATAAACAATTGTTTTAACAAATACACTTCAACAAATAGACCTACATTACCATTAATTTTAACAAACTTGTAAATGTAGCCACAACAATGTAAATTTCTAGTCGGATCGAACTATTTTCATTTAGTACGAGTACCTAAATTATTAGCTGTAAACTAAAACTAATGCAACAACAAATCACTCAATTGTTTCCTAAAAGTAATTATTGACACTGGGAATATATTATCTACGTCGTTCAAAACTTCATTATAACACATGCAAGAGCGTCTGAAGAAGGTATTTTTTGCGTAGTTTGAATGAAAAGAGGGAATATAGAAAGTATCTTTTGAACGTGAGGAGGAAGACCGCGGAATTTTAAAAAGATTTTTTTCCAAAAGGGGTGCAGAGTTGATGTTGTTATGAATAATTCTATATAAGAAAATGCTGTCTAAGAATTTTCGTCTTGAATACAGAAAATGCATTTTGTGTGTTGTTACTCTCTCTGCGTAGTCGTTGCAGAGGCTACCTGTCCGAATCTGCGATTGACACTTCGTTAAAGCTTGATTGTATTGGTTAAACCCTACAAAATTGACTCCGCCTATTTTTTCGCGGGTCCGCACATTTTGAATATTTTTCGGAGGTCTCATGTGATGGTCTCATTAAGGCTATGGGTGCGTTCGACCGAGACGAAAGTCCGTGTGTGATAAAAATATGCTACGGATTTGTATTTTTTTAAATACTCTAATTTGTAGCTTTGCGTATATGCTAGTATGTAATGTATAAAACCTCAATGGTTTAATTGTTTAAGACTATAATTTGTCCAATTCAATAAAGAGAGCAATAGTAGTTTTAATGAAAATAGTTAGGTACAGTTATCCGAGGGAGGGACGGTTGCTCGATAATTGGCACAGTCAATACGGGGGCGACCGTGACCGTTGGCCGTTTGCCGTTACCGTTGCCGTTGTTAGTGCAGGCACCAGCCAGTAGTGAGTGGAGTTGCGCGCAATTAAAAGCAGACGCAAAAGTGTCCCACTTGTATAAATCACAAGTGTCCCACTGGCTTCACAGAATCGCGAACGCCCGCGCTTTATTGGGACTGCGAAGTTACAACAAGATTCTCTTGCCACTTCTACTAATATTAATTATTTTTTATTCAATTATTTTTCTGTTTATTGACTTATTAATAATCAGATAACAGAAATTACTGAAAAACCGATACATTGAAAAGTAAAATAATTAATGATATCAATTATTAACTTTATGAAGATATCAATTATTAACTATATTAACTTTAACTATATTATAACTATATAACTATAATGATTAATGATATAAATTATTAACTATATTAACTTTTGATGAATACGTACAATTCACCACGGGCGATATTTAAGCAGCATAAATTGATTTTAATTCGTAAATGATGAATGTTTGTAAATGATTATAATTTGTAATTTCGTTTCTAAATTTAACATATTTTAAATTTTATTTGTTCAGAATGAAGGGACTAAATATTATTATTATTGGGATTTGTAATTTTAAATAACATTTTTAATTTAATTTGAATCGGTAAAAAAATGTAATTTAATTTATCATTCATTAAATTTGAATTACTTCATATGCTTTTAATTATTATTGTTTCGCTTTTTCTTTATTTTACGGTTTATAAATTTAAATTTTTGATATTATTACATATTTTTTTCTTTTTTTTCTTGAATTTTATTCGGTACACATAAGGGGATTTAATATAAGTGTAAATATTTTTTTGACTGACTGAATTTGATACTGTCTTAATTTGTTTTGAATTTTTTCTGTGAGTTTTTTAATTTGTAATTGCTTAAACTGTTTTTTAATTTAATTTTGATTATCTTGTATATAGGTTTCTACGAAATAAAGTGAACTATGAACTATGCTAGCTCTCATATAACAATAAATAATTAATTGTCTGTAATTTTGACAGATGATGGTTGGCAATAAAAATATTGATAGCTAGTGCCATAGCGTTATTGTCATTTAAGCGCCGCAAAGCACGCTCCAACAAGTTCTACCTCGTAAGGTTAGTGCGCGAGAAAGGCTCCGCCAAAATATAGTATGATCGAGCACGAAGATAATTATTAGCTAGGTTTATCAGTTTTACGTCTAATCAGATTAAAACTATACGACATGGTAAGCATTTATCTTCTGAGACAGAGCGAATTGTATGCTGTGATAAATGATGTTGGATTCAAAATTGGATAATATCAGTATTTCTTGAAGTACACATATTCCGGAGGTAGGATATACATAGGTCTCTTTGTGCGGATTTAAAATAGCTGCATTCGTTTCTATGGGACTTTTAACAATTGAGTACAACCTCTCCAATGGTAGCCACGCATACTGGCTATGTCATAGTGGTTAGGTCGCCTGATATTACATTGTAAGATCCCAGGTTCGATTCCCGGCTTGGTCATCATTTTCCGTTTTTATAAAATTACCGGAATTGCATTTCAACTCTGTCGAACGAATGAAATAACAAGACACACACTTACACACATCTTACACACTATATATATATATAATTACTTTAGAGAGTGAGGGACCACCCCTCACAAGACTCCACATTATTCGATGTGAGGTGGTGGTGTCAACTTGCGAGTTATCTCCGTATAGGCGGTCTTGATGAAGCAGAGGATATTTATTGATTGAATCGATCGAATATTGCCAGTTATAATGCTTGCCGAATTAACGAGTGCCCGGATTACTTTATCGAGACGCGAGGGTTGCGCGACGGAGGTTATGTAGGAAAGTGGATGAGGATTGTATGTGTGCTCCTAGTATCTTGTACTGGGCACGGCTCGAGTCTGTGGGATTACAGACTGAGGCTTCGAGACTCAGGGAAAATGAGGAAAGGAAACCAAGGAGCCGGATCCGTTGAGCGACCTCGTAGAGGGGTACCGGATATGGCGTCGCTTCCTTGGGGGAAGGTGATTAATAGGGGACTGATAATTTTGGTTGCCTTTTGACCGATTTATATAGGCCATGCAATGATGCAATTTGAAATATTCTGAGTAAAAGTATTGTTTCATCGTGCTGATTCATAGCTGCACGAGTCAAAATAAAAGCTGAATTGTGTCAGTGAATTTCACTGGAAATCGATGCATTTGTTGATCGTATGTAGTGGACTTAAGGTTTGTTACAATAGTATAGTGGTAAGAGATTTTCGTATGACAATAAACCCGCCCATTGTGAAATTTCGCAATAAAGATAAAAAATAAACAAACATAACGCTAGGCCCTCAACAAGCCGAAATTACAATGTCATTGACAAAGTAAGGACTCTGGTCCTACAAGGGGTATCAATTGCAACGGGCGAACCCATCACCCAAGGAAATTATAAAGACATCGAGGTATTCTGTCTCCCACGGAGTGACCGTAGAAGAATTTGCGGACAAAATAATACACAGCCAAGCTACGTCAATGGGCCCGGGCAGTGTCCTGTACCCGCAAAATTTGGGGATACAGGACAGTGCCCGGCTGCCGGCGCTTCTCTATTTATCTCGTTGGCTGCTGGACCTGAAAACCTGATATGGAGAATAAGGTTAATGGATGCGTTCCTTTATTGTGATCTTTGAGCGGGCTTTGCGAGAACGGCGCATTGGGAAGATGGAGGCTTCCTCGGAGATGGGGCAAGAAATCGGCCCGCTGAGCGGGCCGATTCCTGACTAAAATCCTGTTTGAACTGGATTTTGGCCATCAACGGCTCGTGCAGCAGCAGACACCGCGAGGCCCAGTTTAGTGCAGTAGAGAAAAAGGCGTAAGATAGAAGAAGAGCGTCGCGACGCTATGCATACAGTTTTATTATTTTTTTAGGTAAGGTAACAGTATTAATTTATACTTATAATTCTTAAGAAAAAATGCACTTATGTCGATTATAACTTACGCCAAAATAAATACATGCACAGATTGTTCAACATCAATTTATCAAAACAACTATTCTGAATTACAAAGCTATAATATACAATCGTTTAACGCCAAGCGAAAAGGCCTGAAACATTATTGCACCAATGCATTACCGTCTCTTGCTCTCGACATGTCCCCTCGCAGTTAGTAGCACATGCCGCGGAACATCGCAGCGACACTTTGTTTCCCGAAGCTAGTGGAAGTGGAGCTTTGTAAAGGGGAGGTTCAGCTTTCATGATTATTGCAGCGCTCAAGATACGCATATCACTGAAATATTGTCTCGGCTCGTGGCCCTTAAAAGGGGACAAAAAAATATCATTTGTCCGGGACAACGAGGAGAAAAGTGTGTTATTCCGCCGAAATGAGATTTTGTTACATATTGTGCCAGAATAGCTTCGATTGCTAGCGAACAAGTGAGCATATATAGGTTGATTATTATAACTTAGGCCTTGGAATATTATATTTAGCCTACACAAATAGAATACATGATAGGCTATTGTACCTAGATAGTTATTTTAATATATTATTTGGAAATGTCATTTGCGTTTTCAAAGAAAATTTTAAAGATATATTTATTACAGAAAATACAATATTTATACATACTTATTTCCGTCCGATTTTGTGCTAGGAATGGTAGGATACAACAGTCTTAAAACGCGTCGATATATTTCCCTAATTATATTTGCATATAAATTAATTCAAGGACTATTTATTTGCCAGATATACTATGTAAGTTTGAATTGTACGTACCTACCGGTTAAATACACAGTGAGGAGATCGCATCTATTGTTTGATGTGCCGTACCATCGTACAAATATTTTTGTAGACCGTTCAGTGGGAAGGGTTATAGCTCTTCTTAATTCCTTACTTACAGAAATAGACATTTATTTATTTATTTATTTTCAGGAAAACCAACAGCTAATTATAATTTAACAAAGCCGGACTAACATAACAGAGAGCCAATTAAAGGTTTTCACGTTTAAATAACGTTATAGAAACATGTGTGATCTTTCAATTAAAGCTGTCGATTAAAAATGCATCAAAAATTATTCAACAATTAATGCTAAAAAATTCACTGTTCAGCCGCTGCCTAGCTGAGTTAACACTCGTACATAATAGATCAAAGTCAAAGCGTTTAATCATGTCATTGAAATTGTCACTTGTTCGCCATAGAAATGCGTTTTGCCTATAGTTGGTACCAGCATGAGGAACATGAAGAGCAGGGTTAAATCTATTGAGTTTGGAAGGAACACGGAGATTAATTTTATTTAGTAAGTCAGGACAGTTAATATTATTGGAGGTAATTTTTAGCAAAAAGGTTAAGTCCGCGGTTTCACGCCGCTTAATCAAGGGGAGGATATGAAATTTCTTGCATAAATTGAAATAGTTAGATGAGCTGTATGGGATTTTCAGACGGAAGCAGAGATATTTCACGAACTTCATTTGAATGCGCTCGATTCTATTTATATATTTGTCACAACAAGAGTTCCATACCTGAGATGCATATTCTAAGATGCTTCTGACAAAAGTGCAGTAAAGGATCTTGAAAGTTTTAGCACGGTGAAAGCAAGCTGCACTCCTCATAACAAAACCTAAAGATTTGGAAGCTTTAGAAACAATGGATTGAACGTGATTATCGAACAGTAGATGAGAATCATGAATGACACCAAGATCTTCAACCACGCTGCACCTCTGCAAGGTATGAAACTTTAATGAGTATGAGGCTAGAGTAAATATTTTTTTACGGGTGTAGGTGACAACGGTGCACTTGGATGGATTGAGGTCAATTTTATTAGAGAGACAGTAACTGTCCAATCTTGAAAGGTCCGCCTGAAGGTCGGAGACATCACCGAGCGATTTAATTATTTTGAAAATCTTCAAGTCATCAGCAAAACATAGTAAGTGACTATTTAGAAAACAGCTAGCTATATCATTGATGAAAATCAAGAACAGCAATGGACCAAGTAATGAGCCCTGCGGTACACCACTAGGGATAGCAACCCAACTAGAAATATAGTTTTTGAAGACGATAGCTTGGGAACGATTATTGATATAGGAGGAGAACCATCGGAGGAGGTCCCCTTGTATACCCATAAAATTAAGCTTGTTCAAGAGTAGTCTGTGGTCAATCCTGTCAAAGGCTTTACTGTAATCAGTGTAGACTACGTCTACTTGATAGCCGTGATCCATAGCTTCAGTCAAGAAGTCATTAAAAAGGATAAGATTGGACACCGTCGAGCGGCCCCTGATAAAACCATGTTGCGACGGATTGATAGAGTTTTGGAGAGCGGCATATGTCTTGGTATAGACGACTCGTTCGAATATTTTGGCAATAACGCATAATTTCGAAATGGGTCTATAATTAGTAATTTCTGTCTTCGAGCCCTTCTTATGTATGGGTGAAACAAAAGCCGACTTCCAGATACCGGGGAATTCGCAATTAGCTAAGGATTTGCGAAACAACAGGGATATTGGAACACAAACAGTTTTAGCGCAGCCAATTAGAAATATTGGACTGATATTATCAGGTCCAGCCGACTTGGAAGTGTCTAAATGAAGTAACAATTTTTCCACGTCGTTATCATTGACCTCTATGCTACAGATATCATTTGCCTGGGAAGGAGTAACGTCGTTGAAGTCGGGTGGTGCCAAAACCGTAGGCTGCATATCCGGTACCAAAAATGTAGAAGAGAAGTACTGGGAAAAGGCTTCACACACGGAATCTCCAGTGGTCGCAATCAAGTCAAGGTACTTGAGAGGTGTCGGAATGCTATTGGATTTATAGCGATTATTTATAAAGGACCAAAAGTTTTTTGGATGTTTTTCGATACCATCTTCTATAGATATGATGTATGATTTGAAACACTGACTCTCTAATAAATGAACCCTATCCCGTAATAATTTAAAGGTTTCTTGATCCGTTTTCATATAATATGTTTTGATTTTTTTATGGAATTTATATTTTTCTTTAATGAGCTTTATTAGTGCTGGAGAATACCACTTAGGATATGAGCTATTAGACATAATTTTGGTAGGAACGAATTCAGTTATTAATTGGTCAAGAACACAGTAAAAATATTTAACGGCTTCCTCAAGAGACCTAGATGAGAATTCTGTGCTCCAATCGACTTCAGCTAATTTAGAGTTAATAGAGTCATAGTTACAATTATTATACAGAAACTTAATATACGACTTGTATTTTAAGTGTGGAATATGTATATAATTAACACTGGCTAGCAGAGCTTTGTGGCGAGGGTCAAGGGGAACCAGGGGGTCGAGACATTCAATTACCGTTACTTCATCATTTGACAAGACGAGATCTAAGATTTTTCCATATACATTCCTCATTTCGTTAAATTGGCGAAGATCATGAGTATTCAGTTCATCGATGAGTAGTGATTCACGAATAACTAGACGGCAAGAGATGTAAATCAGAGCTGGGTATCCAGTCAATACCACTTAGGTTGAAATCACCCAACAAGATGAATTTATCTGATGGATTAGTGATAATAATGTCATTTAGTTTGTTTAAATAATTTTCTAACTGATGCAACATAGACAGACCCATGTTTTGTTTACAAAGATATAAGCAACAAATATGGACGTTGGTAAAGGATTTATTTTTGTGTTTAATTGAAACCGATACCCATAGATCTTCGGCAGAAGATTGGAAGGTAGTCTGAGGAACAGCGAGAATATCTTTTCGCACTGCTATTAGCGTTCCCCCTCCTCTGGATTGACCTGTCAGGTCATAGTCCCTATCACGACGCCACACCACATACCTACTGTCAAAAAGTTCATAGTTATTGAAACTGCTCATGAGCCACGTCTCAGTTAGTACGATAATATCATACGAGCACAAGCAAATGTTACGATAAAAAATGGATGTCTTAGAACGAAGGCCTCAGACGTTCTGATAATAGATATTTAAGTCGGTGCTACCCATTAAGAGACCCCACACATAATTCCAGAATAAACTCAGTAAAACCTAAAGTAAAGAAAGTAATTGAAAATTTCCAATAAATGTAAATATGATTTAGATACATAACCATGTTCTGTCCAATGGCATAAGTATAGAGTAGCATTGTGAGTGATAAATGAATTATTAAATATAAAACAATAGAATTAGTACGATCAGGGTAGGCAGACGATATAGGCGAGCATAGATGACTAGCGAAAATGCAGTATGGAAACCGGTATCTGACGTGATTATCCTGCGCGTGTGAGTGACGGGTGAGCGGGGCAGCAGCGAAAGCAAGGGTTACAAACATTTTTATACTGAGAAGGAATGAAGCGGGTGTATATAACACTATTTCTAAGCAATTCAATACATACAATACGATAAAATGAACTGCACTGATAAGTGCGATAGTTTCACACAGGTACATCTTAAATAGCGATGGGAAATATACAACAGCATAGAGACGGATTAAGCAACTTTGTTTAAATCAGACACATTGTTGACGATGAACACTGGGGAAGTGTCATTTTTCCGGATATGGATTTTCCCGTATTTCACCCAGACTTCTTGATATCTTTCTCGTTCCCGAAGGTCTTCGTCTTGTTTAGCAAGGACTTGGAATCCGCGTTGAGGTAGTCGTTAACGTAGATGCGACGAGCAGAGTCACGGAACCCTATGTCGGGAGCCGCTAGGGACTTGCATAATCTCGCTGCTGCCACGAACTCCTCCTTAACATACCGGTTAGTGAAGCTCACGATTATTGATTTGTCGTTGGAGCCATATACTGGAACTCTGTGCAGGTAGTTGATTTGCGTCCTTGGAATGCTAAAATTGATTACTTTACTAACGGAATCAATTATTGAGAAAAGATTTTCATCTTTACGCACTGGAACTCCTTTGATTTCCACGTTGTTGAGACGGGACCTCTGGTCAGCAGCCGATTGCTGAGTTTTGAGTTCAGCGACGTCTTTCTCCAGGACATTGATTGATAACTGCAAGCCTTCGATTTTGGAAACCCTTATCTCCATCTCAGCGAACTTTGTACCGAGGCTATCTATCTGATTTCCCATGAAGTCGCAACTATTTTTCAGCTCTTTCATCTCATTCTTAAAGGTTTTGAAGTCTTCAATCAGCGTCGGCAGTCCAACAAGTTGGCGCTTAATGTCGCGATATTTTGTATATCCCTATGGCAACTAAAAATTCCCTGCTATCTCATGTTTATCATAATCTGCCTTTTATTTATTTTTATATTTTTATGTTTTTTTTTTTGTTCAATGTTAGCATTAATTTAGTTATGTAATTCATTTATTTTTAGACTTACACTCTAGCTTCAATATTCAAGGGTGAATTGGATTCGTCTGTAATGCTCTTGAATAATATTTGAAATTAATAAATAATTGTCTAGGACAGAGGTTCCCAAACTTTTTTTCTCGTAGACCACTTTCAAAATTTTACTGGTTTCGGTGGACCCCCTGCTGCTACATTTCTACCATATTCTCAAAACGCTTCAATGATTTCGTTTTGGCATCAATGATTAGGGACTTGCCCGAAAAATGAACCGCAAAATAATCTAGATATATCTAGAAAACAACTATACATAGCCATAGAGAGATACCCATAGGTAAACCTAAGTGGCAAGGAATTTTCCATAAAAGCATTGATTACTGACATGATTCACTATGGATGTTTCTCTAGGGACACCCTGCACTGTAATACATTCAACCAGTGGCGGCACTGCCATAGAAGCTTAAAAGCATGACTCGCCTTACTTTGAGATGAGCAAAAGTATAAAATTAAATAAAAGCATCATAGAACGGCGTATAAAGCATCGTATAAAGAATAGTTATAAGCAACGTGTATGATGGCACGTCAATGCGTTGCACAAGATTCGATGCGATGCCAGCGATGCGCTTTCTCTCGTAGTCTGGAGACGAAAACCGTCTCTCTCTATTATACTATTCCCGCAGCGCATTTCACGTCGCGGCGCGGCGCAAGCGAGGGCGCTCTATCACTCTATCGCTCTATCAGCAGTACTGAGCTATGCTCTCACTTCATTTGGACGTACTTTTCGCACATAGATAAAATATTTAATTTGCAACGTAGAATAATAAAACTTTTAGTGAATAAAAATGTGTTAACATAATCTAAAAACAACTAAGTATAACTTGTTGTTTAAGCGATGCGATATATTACCTATACCTACATTAAAAAAAATACATACTTACTAGCAATGGAGCATTTTAGAAATTCAGAATTTAAAATACCAATACAGTACAATAGGAATGTTAGAGAAAAAGTCCGTAAAATATTTGAAGAACCAAGAGCGAACAACTAAAGTAAAGCAACTATACACCGTTTCACCGCTTCGTAAGGGAGAGGACCGCGCAAGCGACCTAGAACTCGGAACCAATCGAGAGACCGGAGAAATCTGGTCACAATTGGAAGCAAGGGCGCGAGTGTCGGCCCGCCAGGTAACACTACTGGCTATCTCGCGGTAAAGGCGTTGGTCTCTTGCGGGTTGTGGTGTAGTTAGGTGGTGGACTGTTTTGTCCCAAGTCTTCTACGCTCACTGCAGGGAGATAGAACGACTAATCGTTAAAACTTCCTGTGGTGACGTGCTCGCCCGTTGTAGTCGACAACCCAAGTTGTTAGTCAGGATTGGGAGTTAATGGGCCCTTGCTGAGGTGGCCACGAAGACCCATTCTGTTCAGGGTTGGTCACACTCATGGGCCAACACCTATCCGAGGGCCTCCAGGCATGAAGTGCGAGCCTGGTAGGACTCTGGCCTTATGGTAAGTTTCCCCTGAGAATCAAACTTCTGGCGCTCCTGGACGGTCTGCGCACCGTGCGGCGTAAGCCAATCGACTGTGCACTCTGACTAACAAAACTTGGGTTGTCGACTACAACGGGCGAGCCCGTCACCACAGGAAGTTTTAACGATTAGTCGTTCTATCTCCCTGGAGTGAGCGTAGAAGACTTGGGACATAACAGTCTACCATATAGCTACGTCACAAGCCCGTAAGAGGCCAACGCCTTAACCGCGAGTAGCCATCTCATCCTGAGATGAGTCGCAAAGACTTGAGGGACGGAATAGTAGGTATACTGAAACGGGTTTGTACCACCTGGGTGCCATTTATGTTTACGAGTTTTGAATGGACTACTCCTTGCATTAGGCTGGCAGCAGTTCGAGTACACTTGCGCGACCCTCTACCTGTTGTGAGTAATTGGGAGCTGATCGGCCCTTGCTGAGTTGGCCACGAAGACCCATTCTAGAGCGCAGACCGTACAGGAGCGGAAGGTTGATTCCTAGGGGAAACTAACCATAAGGCCAGAGTCCTACCCAGGCTCGCACTTCATGCGTGGATGCCGTCGGATGGGTGTTGACCCGTGAGTGTGACCAACGCTGAACAGAATGGGTCTTCGTGGCCAACTCAGCAAGGGCTCCTTAGCTCCCCACATCCATTCAGATAAACCTTGCTATATGTAAGCTTTTACGGGTAACACGAAGAGCTAAAGTTATGTATATGCTCTACGAGAATGAAGCTGGCCGCGATGGGACATTCAATTACATTACACTCCTTTTTTCAATTAAGGCTACTGAATAACGGATTGCGCAGTGTAAACGCGCCGCCTGAAAATTATATTTTCATGTTTCAGCGCCGGGCCGAAGAAAAGAGATTTGCAGAGGAGAGGAAAATTCGCGTTGATTCTCTGACGACACAGTTTAGGAGAGAGGTGCATGATAAAATACAGATGCGTCATTCCGTCGCCGCAGATAATAGATGGCATTTGTAACGGACCTTAAGTCCACTACATACGATCAACAAATGCATCGATTTCCAGTAAAATCCACTGACACAATTCAGCTATTATTTTGACTCGTGCAGCTATGAATCAGCACGATGAAACAATAATTTTACTCAGAATATTTCAAATTGCATCATTGCACGGCCCATACCATTGCACTAGATACGGGTCTCTGACCTAGTTAGGAATGCGGATAGACATTTTCACCATAGGATGTGCTCAATCTCTCCCAACTCAACCATAGTATGTTAATGGTGTGTATATGACATAATTATAAAGTTATTGTAAATTAATAAATAAATAAAATAAAATAAATATAAACCGGCCAAAAAGCAACCAAATTATCAGTCCCCGATTGATCACCTTCCCCCAAGGTTGCGACGGCATATCCGGTACCCCTCTACGAGGTCGCTCAACGGATCCGGCTCCTTGGTTTCCTTTCCTCATTTTCCCTGAGTCTCGAAGCATCAGTCTGTAATCCCACAGACTCGAGCCGTGGCCAGTACAAGATACTAGGAGCACACATACAATCCTCATCCACTTTCCTACATAACCTCCGTCGCGCAACCCTCGCGTCTCGATAAAGTAATCCGGGCACTCGTTAATTCGGCAAGCGTTATAACTGGCAATATTCAATCGATTCAATCAATAAATATCCTCTGCTTCATCAAAACCGCCTTTAAATACGGGGATAACTCGCAAGTTGACACCACCACCTCACATCGAATAATTTGGAGTCTTGTGAGGGGTGGTCCCTCACACATTTAAGGGGCTGTACATGTGTACAGGCTGTTAATAGCTATCGTCACTGCGAAACGAAATCAAAGACTATCGCCATTAATTGACATTATAAATAGGATAAGAATGAATTTACCGCGTCAAGTTTGTAGCACCCGACGTATCGGTAATTTTGTCAACGCCCTTGTCCAGAGTAGACTGGTCTACTCTCTAAAAAAGTTCACGGGATGAATTCATTATTATTAGAATTATGGAATTTAGGCACAAAAAAAAACAGAAATTTCGCAAAAATAAAATTGAAAATATCTAAATTTCGCTAATATTTAACTTTATAATAGCCCATACAATTTATATTTAATGTTAATTAAAAGCTAACACTGCTGTACTTCCGATATTTGACCATTTAGAATCAGTATGTCCGTAACGGCGACATGATATTTGATAAAGAAGCGTTCTGCTTCTACGTTGTTCAACTAACCGCGGAAAAGTACCTAACTAACTTTGTAACGCTGCTTCAGCAGAGGTTGAAAAGCAGCATTTAGTACCACAGAATATATTTTTAACATTGGCATCTTCATTCCTATTTACTGATTAAAGAATTAGGCGATGAAAGTGAGTATACCCATAAATCAGCGCATTTTAAGAAAGTTCCCTGAAAAAAGGATTTTTTTGTGAAGTTTCAAGTAATGAATTTTGTTTTAAGGTGGTGACTTACAGCCGCAGATGGGCAAAATAACTGACCAATATGGAAGTAGGCTTCATTTGTTGTATTTATTCTCATATGAAGAGAAATTTTTGTGAAACTTTTTCAGGTGCGAATTTTTGCATTTTTTCAAATTTCAAGGATTTTCGGGTAAATTCAAATCTATTTAGTAAAAACGAAAATTCCTTACCTACAATTATTATCCAATCGAAAAAATAAATTCGACAAAACCGATCGATTAGTATGTCAACAAAAATACAAAAAGGAAATACTAAAAAAGCAAGGTATGACATCAGCAAAACCGTCTACTTATATTGATTTTGCGTGTATTAGGAAAGGTTGCCACTTTTCCTTAAATAATTACCGTTAGTCATTTTTCCTGAATTGAAAGTTACTGGGGAATTAAATTTAGCCAAGAAATCAAATGTTAAAAAGGCTTGATATGTTCCTTTAAATAAAATTAAATACTAAAACCTTTATTATGGATTGAGAGTTTAAACTTAGGCCTATTATCATTTTATGGAGTATTTGTATAATTTTATGGAGAATGATTCTAAAATAGGGTGACCACAACTACGGTGGCTGGACAACATCAGAAACGCAGCAAGGACCAACTGGCTGGGGGCAGCAGCTGAAAAAGAGACATGAAAGAAGAATTAAGAGGCGTACGTCCAGGAGTGGACAATACCAGACTGAGGAAGAAGGAAGAATTAGAAGTTCACAAAATAAAATGAAATTGTATAATATTATTTTTATTTGTACAGTATAACCCGAGTAGTTCTTCCAATTGTTTGATAAAACCAATTGGCGAAGAATATTTGAAATCGGGAAATGCGTTTTTGAGTTATCGTGCTCACGGACAAACATACTAACAGACAAATACATAAACAAAAGTACAAGAAATTTTGCTCCTTGTCTGGGGTATTAACCCCAGAAGCCTATATAAGCCTATAGACGTGTATAGACGCAAGACGCGGGGCATATAGAAATAGAAATAGAAATATATTTATTGTCCGAAATTGTGGTGGTACATTTATGGTGATAATGCGTAAAACTATGTCTCTCACAATTACCTGTTATTAAAACAGATTGACAAATTTACTTATCTGCTAAATTTACTTATCTGCTAATTATATAATCTTATTAAAAAATGTAATTATTTCACTGGTTTAACATGAAAAAATCAAAACAGACCGGATAAGTAGAACTAACAGTAGAAGACAATTAATAAAAATAATTCACCAATAATATAAAAAATAAACAAAAAAATCAAAATCAAGGAATAATCAAAAATCCGCCTATAAATACGAAATGTATATAATTTAAAATGTAACAGTAGAAAACAATTAACAAAAAAAATTCACCAATAATATAAAAAATAATTAAAAAAATCAAAATCAAGGAATAATGAAAAATCCGTCTATAAATACGAAATGTATATAATTGAAAATTTGTAATCTTCCTAATTGATTTATTGAAAAAAGAAAATGAAAATGCATGCCTACAATATAATATTATGAGAAATATTCGTGTGATTTTTTTATGTGTATAGGCTTCGGTTAGCTTGCTCCTCCAATAAACGTCAAGTATAAGTCATATTCAGGTTCGCGCCGCATCTCCTGCGAATACACCCAACCCTACGATTAATCTGTGTCGCGGCCGAGAGAGGAAAAACGTTTTGCATTGCATGAATTAAACATCCTCCTTCGAAGCGGAGGGAAATTTCATCATCGTTTGATGCCCGCCCCGCAGAAATACATAATTATTTGTCTTTGCGATGGAAAAAACTCTCTTTAAATCATTTCTGCCGAGCGCGGGCGCGGCGATAGCGTTCGTTATTTTTGACTGGCGGCATTTACCAAGAGTCGCACTGTGTTCAGTCAACTTTAAAATTTCTATGTGGAAAGGATGTTTTATGTTTTATAGCTGAGGGTTTTTTTTTGTTAAGCACTGCCACAAGAGGGATGAAGTTTGAGGTTAAGTTTCAATTTTAATTTAATTCAATTTAATTCGATCCAATTCAATTCAATTCAATTTAATTTTTATTCTATTTAATTTAATGAAATGAAATTTAGTTAAATTAAATTGATTTTTATTAATTAAATTAATTTTTATTTTATTTCATTTGGGCAATTCACAAAAATAATCCAAATTACAATTAAGAAACATCAAATAAAATATACTACTAAAACAAAAGAAATGAAACTCAATTATTAAATGATGCCCTCTGTCCGATTTCGCCTAACTAAGCAAATCTTGCGCTTGGGCGAATATTCCATAGACATAGGGTCGTTGAATACGTTGAAATAATACATTTAAAAACGTGTATTTTATACAAAATAAAAATAAAATTAAAAAGTGTTTGAAAAAATATAATTGGCTGAGTGCCGTTTTTATTACACTGTTAAAAGTGAAACGAAAAATAAGACAACCGACGTAAAAAAATCAAAATCACAAATAAAAAGCCAATATAATTATTAAAAATGGGAGTACGAGAGAATTGTGATAGTTATAAAAATAGTCGTAAAATAATCAAAATGTCGGAAATTCATATAAGTTTAATGTTAAAAAATAAGAATAGGTAAATAAAATCAACGACATAATGGTAATTACAATTATACATAGGTAATTGAGACTATTTTTAATAGACTTAAAAAACGGAGGAGGTTACCAATTCGGTTGTATTTTTTTAAAAGTTTGTTACCTCGGAAGTCTATCATTTATGAACCGATTTGGAAAATTCATTGTAATTATTTGAAAGGATAAGCTTCCAGATTGGTCGCATTTTAATCAAAATCCTGTTCTGATGATGGGATCCACGGGAACACCTCCCGACGAGGGTACTCCTCAACGGTCAACAGCACAGACACGAAATTTTGTATAACCATTCATTTATGATAGCCCATTATAAGTTTCTCCATGATATGGCCGCTGCACCTAGGATTGGCTTCCAACGAGGGAACTCCTTAACGGTAAACAGCTCAGAAACGAAATTTTGTATACGCATTCAATTATGATTCTAAATTTCCCATTCTAAGTTTCATCGTGACATGGCTGCTGCACCCAGGGTTGGCTTGAAGGCAGGGTTGGTTGGCTTTTAAAATAGTTTTTTAACTATTTACTTATTCTAACAGCAGATGGTTGGTTTCAATGAACGCTGTTAAAAATAAACTCATCTTGCAATTAAAAT
This sequence comes from Micropterix aruncella, assembly GCA_944548615.1. Classification (NCBI taxonomy): domain Eukaryota; kingdom Metazoa; phylum Arthropoda; class Insecta; order Lepidoptera; family Micropterigidae; genus Micropterix; species Micropterix aruncella. Next base: position 23,797,425 of record OX155970.1, read on the forward strand.
ACAGGGAGGTGCATTTAAAAAAGAGCTGGATATACATGTCTTCGGAATACCCAGAGTTGTGTATGAAAGCACTGATAGCTGTTTCACCATTTTTAACCTTGTGTCTGTGCGTACAGGGATTTTCATTACTAAAAAATATTTAAAAAGTGAATTTTCGTCGGAGCTGAGCCAACATGTAAATTTTAAATTTATTATGATAATATTTTTAGGAGTTACCTTAATTCCTCATGGATCCCATTATCACAACAGGATTTTGATAAAAATAAGACTAATCTGGAAGTATATCCTTTCAAATAGAAAAGAATTTTCCCAATCGGTTTATAAATGATGGAGTTCTGAGGTAACACACATAAAAAAAGATACAACCGCATTGATAACCTCAGAGTATTTTTCTGAAGTCGGTTTAAAAAAGGGTAATAAATGGGTGTATTGCGTAAAAAAAATGTCGGCTATATTGTAGCCAAGTATTGTTATTAATCTAATGAAATCTAATTAAAAAAAAACGATTTTGACCTCAATTTTTGAATAATATCAAAAGGTAGGGCGGTTAAATGATTTATAATCTCAACTGATGTAAATAGGATAAACTTTATAAATAAGATAGAAAACGAATTTACCGCGTGTAATTTGTAGCACCCGACGTTTCGGTGACGTTGCAGCCGCCGTTGTCCATGGTAGACTGAAGAGCTGTCAATCCGTTGTTTGCGGGTAGGCCGCGTACCGCTTCCGCCACTGCGTAGGTTATAACGGTGGTGAGGGGCCGGGCTCAGAGCGCGAGAATGTTGAAAATCCGTCTTGCACACAACACTCACTGTATCCTGTTTTACGTCTTTGAGTTCGGCGTTCGGCGGCGGGAACATTTTAAGAAGAGGGTTCCACGTAGAAGAGAGTTTGTAACCGTTGTCTCTGTTAAAGTTCGGGGTTCTTCTTATTTCAATGGCTTCCCGGATCATGCGAGGAAAGTAGATTTGTTCTTTGGATAGCACAATGGGATTTTGAAACTGCATCCAGTGGTTACTTCCGCTATCCAATATATGTTCGTCGATCGCCGATTTTTCTCGCTGAACGTTTTTAACAGCTTTGATGTGTTCTGAGAGTCGCGTGGCTATGGGCCGTTTCGTTTGTCTAACGTAGGCTAGACCGCAACTGCATTCGACTTTATACACACCCGGGGTTTGCAGTGGTATGACATCCTTTACAGGCCTCAAAAATCGAGCTATATTTTGGGTCGGTTTGAAGATCGTTTTTATATCGAATCTGTTTAGCATCTTACTTATTCGATCTGTCACGCCCTTGACGTATGGGTAAGAATGCCATACGCCCTTGACGTATGGTTTCTAAGTTTCGTCTGTATTAGATCGTGTGCGTGTCTCGTGATATTTACCGTATCCATTTTTTCTTATCCGTATCCGATTTTCATTTACCGTATCCGATTTTCATAAGTGCGTCAGAGTTTCCTTCAGCCAATCGGAACGTACCACGGTGCTATGTGAGGAGTTGCAAATTGCCCATAATGCACATAAGGCAGGGCATTCCCGCAAGGAGGTACCGAAATACGCTGTAAGTACAGCGTATTTCGGTACCTCCTCTTCAGTCTACCCTGGACAACGGCGGCTGCAACGTCACCGAAACGTCGGGTGCTATAAATTTCACGCGGTAAATTCGTTTTCCATCCTATTTATAAAGTTTATCCTATTTACATCAGTTGGAATTATAAATCATTTAACCGCCCTACCTTTGTGTTATTATTCAAAAAATGAGTGAAAAATCGTTTTTTTTTTAAATTAGATTTCATTAGATTAATAACAATACTTGGTTACAATATAGCCGACATTTTTTTTACGCAATACACCCATTTATTACCCTTTTTTAAACCGACTTCAGAAAAATACGCTGAGGTTATCAATTCGGTTGTATCTTTTTTTTATGTGTGTTACCTCAGAACAGAACTATACTTCCAGATTAGTCTTATTTTTATCAAAATCCTGTTGTGATAATGGGATCCATGAGGAATTAAGGTAACTCCTAAAAATATTATCATAATAAATTGAAAATTTACATTTTGGCTCAGCTCCGGCGAAAATTCATTTTTTAGTAATGAAAATCCCTGTACGCACAAATACAAGGTTAAAAATGGTGAAACAGCTATCAGTGCTTTCATACACAACTCTGGGTATTCCGAAGACATGTAAAATCTGTAATATGTAAAATCTGATCAACTTCTTTGCAACGCACGACAATTTATTTAGTATCACTTATCGATTTTTCTTAATTAAATTTTATTAAATTACAACTATAAATGTATATATTTATTACATAGCTATATTTTTTATAAAATTGGTATATTTATGTGTATATACAGGTGGTGGGTCCAAATAATTTATTTTAAAAAAACACTTCATTTCTTAAAATTGCATAAAAATATGCACATCTAGAGACGGGCCAAATTATCGCCTAGTTAGATGTGCTATTGGCAGTAAAGGTCAAGTAAGATGTGTTAAACCTCCCTATATTAATTATTAAATAATTTATATAATTATTATAAGATTACATGACCTATGAATGAACTGTATACCTAATCCTATGTACCTAAATAAATAAAAATAAATAAATATCCAGCTCTTTTTTAAATGCACCTCCCTGTATTTTAATTGCAAGATGCGGTTATTTTTAACAGCGTTCATTTTTTGATTTTTAACAGCGTTCATTGAAATCATCATCTGCTGTTAGAATAAGTAAATAGTTAAAAAACTATTTTAAAAGCCAACCAACCCTGCATTAATCTTTCGAAAATTAACATTGACCAGCGGACGACAGAAATTCTTAGCAGGGGATTAAATTATGTACCGACACCGAACCGTTTGCCTGTGGAAAGTATTATCGGTGGTGTTGAAGAAGTCATCTCTCGAAACAAGATCCCTGCGCCAGAGGCCGACTTACTGCGACAGGATGTGGCTGTCTTTGTACGCAAGGCCAAGCTCCCACAGTCGAACACCACAGCCGCCCAGAGAAAAAGCTTAAAATCTCTGCGGGATAATAAGGACGTAGTTGTGTTGCGGGCCGATAAAGGCAACGAAACTGTGATACAATACTGTGGACTACGAGCGAAAAATTGGGACGCTCTTAGAAGACGCTAACACTTACGAGAAGGTGAATTACGATCCCACGAGCAGAATTACCAGGCAAACGAGAGTTTTAATTGATAAATCTCACTTCCCTCCCAGAAATAGCTTATCTCACTAAACCAAGTAACGTACAGCCACCGAAATTATATAGCTTGCCTAAAATCCATAAGGATAATGCACCATTGAGACCGATTGTAAGCCAAATCGACAGCCCCACATATCCTGTCAAAACACTTAGCTGGTGTCCTCCAACCGCTTACGGGCAAAACGACGTCTTACGTGAAAGACTCGCGACATTTCGTAAGCATTATTAGAAGCTTAAAACTGGCCGAACACGAAATAATGGTGAGCTTTGACGTGGAATCTCTATTTACGAATTTGCCCATTTCGGAGTGTCTTACAGTGGTGAGAGATAAACTAAGGTCTGAGGACCTCCCTATTAGCTACGCCGACATGCTTCAACATTGCCTGACATCCTGCTACTTTCTATGGAGTGGCGATTATTACAAACATATCGACGGAGTAGCAATGGGATGCCCTGTATCGCCGATAGTTAGCGACTTATATATGGAACATTTTGAGGAATTAGCCATAAAAACCTCCAAAATTAAGCCCAGTCTCTGGCTTCGCTACGTGGATGATAGGTACCTTCTGCATCCTAAAAGGCAACCTTCAAACGGTGAATGAATTCCTGGGTCATCTAAACTCCATACACTCAAAAATCAGATTCACCTATGAAGTAGAGAAGGACGGCTCCCTACCATTTTTGGATGTCAAAGTGACGAGGAGAAGTGACAATACTCTCGGACATACGGTATATCGGAAGCCCACACATACGAACAGATATTTACATGAAAGCTCACACCATCATCCCTACCATCTACGTTCAGTGCAAACGTCCCTCGTGAATCGAGCACGCGATCTATGCGACGCTAAGCATTTTCCGAAGGAGATGGAACATGTCAATGATGTCCTAGGAAAAATGGATACGGTAAATATCACGAGACACGCACACGATCTAATACAGACGAAACTCAGAAACTGAGCAGATCAAGAGCATTCTTACCATACGTCAAGGGCGTGACAGATCGAATAAGTAAGATGATAAACAGATTCGATATAAAAACGATCTTCAAACCGACCCAAAGGCGCGCTCCGAGCCCGGCCCCCCGCCACCGTTATAACCATCGCAGTGGCGGAAGCGGTACGCGGTCTACCCGCAAAACAACGGATTGACAGCTCTTCAGTCTACCCTGGACGACGGCGGCTGCAACGTCACCGAAACGTCGGGTGCTACAAATTTCACGCGGTAAATTCGTTTTCTATCCTATTTATAATGTCAAACAACCGCGATAGTCTTCGAATTTATAGGGTAAACTTTATGCAATACTTTGATTAAATTTCCTGTTTTTCGCCACTGTGCACCCGGAAGGGGAATAATCGTGTTCGTTACCCGAATATCATCCTCTGTCGTCTCATTATATGCGATATTCCAAGTCGTTGTTATACTTTTCTCCTGCGCAGCTATTACTGGGCGTTTAAAAGCCAAATAAATAATTGGACCGAAACGAATATGGCTTACAGAAGACAAAAGAAAATGATATTCGTCGACTCAGTTCGATACATATTAAAATGAATCTCGACAGTAATGAGGCGCTCGCGACTGGGACTTTCACAGAAATTTTAAGGGCTAGAACGGTCTCATTTAAATAAATAAAGAATTTTGAATTTGAATTTTAAGACCCAGAGATAGACAAAAGGCAGTTTTTGCGAAAGTTAAATAAGCATTCTAAAGCTAAATAAGCATCTTATATATAACAATGAATCGCAGTGCGTTAGTCTCGCAGGATCTCGGAAATGACTCAACCGATTTGAATTATATTTCTTTTATTGTATTTGGCTTGATTCAGGGGTGGTTTACGAAAAAAATATTTAAGAAAAACTCAAAGAAACAACTGAAAATCGAAATTGGTAATTTTGGGAAATGGGCCACTTTCAATAGATGGCGTTCGCGGCGATCCTATTGTTTGACAGCTGCGCCATCCAGAACTGTTATTCATTTCGTGCGATTGCGTAAAATTTCAAAAGTCGAAAGAGTCGAAAAAGTCGAAAACGTCGGAAAAGTCGAAAAAGTCGGAAAAGTCGAAAAAGTCGAAAAAGTCAAAAAAGTCTAAAAAGTCTAAAAAGTCAAAAAAGTCGAAAAGTCAAAAAAGTCCGAAAAGTCTAAAAATGTCGAAAAAGTCGAAAAAGTCGAGAAAGCCGAAAAAGTCGAAAAAGTCGGAAAGTCGAGAAAGTATTTATATTTTATCATGTAAATTAAATACATTGAATTTATTTTAATTACAAACGACTTTCATTTAATCGCCAAACGAAACTCAAAAGGTGATTCCGCCATATTATAGATTTCAATGAACTGGATTTGGAAGGTTGATTAGGATCAATAAACGCTTATGAACAGTTAAAATCAAATCAATTTTAGGTGTTACGAAGTTCACCGGGTCATGTAGTTATTTATAAATAGGTATTAGGTATATAAAGATCCAAGGTAAACCATGGCTTTCGACTGTCACACCGGTGTGCCACGGCACACCGGTGTGCCGCAGGTGCCCTTTAGGTGAGCCGCGCGAAGGCTGCTTTTTTCGTACAAATTAAGAGGAAAAATTAAACCTTAGGAAACAACATATTCAAAAGGGCACACTGTCCAGGTTTTCGAACTAGAATCGTCAAACGAACGTTTCGAACTAGAATTTCGAACGAGAATGGTCAACTCCTCGGCAACCATTTCTATGATGCGTGATTCATTGGTGTTACTAGAAGAAAAGGATGTTAGGAAAGTACCAAGTATTGACGACAAGGGTTTCGTCTGGATGAGAGACCCCTTCAGATTTATAAGATTTTCTTTACCTTGCAATGTTTGTCAGTATTTTTGTTTAAATCAAATCTTGCAAGCAGAATTAGAACCACTTCCTCCTATTGTATGAAATTGAAATTTTACATTTCATGGTGAGCATGGCCTAATTCTGTATCCAGGATACTTCTTAACGGTCAACAGCACAGACTAGAAATTTGGTATACGCATTGAATTATGATATCCCGTTATTTCATGACATGACTGCTGAGCATAGGGTAGGCTCCCGACGAAGAGACTCCTCAACGGTTAACAGCACAGTCACGAAATTTTGTATACGCATTTAATTAAGATGGCCGTTCTACGTTTTACCATGACATGGCTGCTTCATTCAGGTTTGGCTTCTGACGAGGGGACTCCTCAACGGTCAACACCACAGACACGAAATTTTGTATAAGCATTCATTTATGATAGCCCGTTATAAGTTTATCCATGACATGGCTGCTGCACCTAGGGTTGGCTTCTAACGAGGGGACTCCTCAACGGTCAACAGCTCAGAAACTAAATTTTGTATACGCATTCAATTATGATAGCCCATTCTATGTTTCATCTTGACATGGCTGCTGCATCCAGGGTTGGCTTGGGAATGAGCATTTTAATAAAAGCTTGTTTTTAAAAATGTTTTTTTTACTATTAACTTATTTTCAAATCAGATTGGTTGGTTTCAATTTAGCGGAATAAAAATTAAAAAAAAATGAACGCTGTTAAAAATGAACGAATCTTGCAATTAAAATACTGCATTTAAACAAGGGTTCGATATACATGTCTTCGGAATACCCAGAGTTGAATATAAAAGCACTGATGGCTCTTTTACCATTTTTAACCTTGTATCTGTACGTACACGGATTTTCAGTACTAACAAATGTAAAAAAATGACAAAAGCGAATTACTTCATTCCATCGAAGAAGATATGAGAGTATAGTTGTCGACAATTCGCCAAATAATAAAATATAATTGAACAATGCGTCAGGACCAAAATTTCACACTGATTTTTTTAAATGTTACAAAAAAAATATTAAACAATTAGTCATTTTTGATTTGAACTAATTTACAGTCAAGAGCGCAACAACTTTATTAAAAGTATAAACTATGTAGTTGTGATAAGACTGTTTTGTAACGAAAATGTAAAACTTGACTTTTGAAACGTGCCCTCGATTATGTACACACATAATGTGCCATGAAATTTTGGGAAAAGAAAATGACGAAATTCGGTAAAAATGCTCCGATTTGCTTTTCTGGGGATTATCCATTTCGTGAGATTTATCCCAGAGACACAGATTTAAAGAAAACTATATAACTTGAAAACCTATCAAAGTACTTAACCTGAAGAGTGTGTGAGGACTTCGCCCATATTCAGTCAACAAAAGAAGCAATTTCTATAGAATCGAAACCGCAAATACGCTCAAATATACACGAGCCAACTGCAATTGAATTCCAACTAAATTCGGCATTTTATGCACAGTCAACCGATGACTAATGCCATTTCTTCTGATCGATCCAATTTGACACAATTAATTTCCCCCACACAGTGACCATTGCATCATTCACACGATATAAAACGCAGTATATTTCGATCGATCAATATCATTCCCCTGGTGGACGACATACCCTAGTGGACAGTTACCGCCGCTACACATCAATCATCCTCCAGTGAGCACACATCGCGAATACACCTCGTTATCAAGCAGTACCTACATTATCCGCGATACCGATCTTCAAGCCTCAATCCGCGACTACACAACTACGACATCACCTCGAGCCCACACTACCTACACACCGGCGAAATATCAAACAAGGCGTTACGAACTGGCAACCGATCACATATCTTCTGAATAAATACTTCAACTTCAACTACAACGACATTCAATACGGAGAAAACCTATTGATGAGAACCACCCTTAGCTCACGAGAAATTGGAGTCTAGTGAAGGGTGGCCACCATCACAAGTGTCTAGTGAGAAAGAGGGTAGTTATTTTATAACACAAGATTGCCTTAAGTCTGGCATTTTTTTTGCGCGACTTGGTACGCTCAAGACAAATTAAATTCGGCAAATCATTACGCTGATTTTTTTGGCAAAATTCTTGTTTTTTTTTAATTATGACTTTTTTAAAAGAATTTAGATTTTTTGAGAATACTTTTTTATTCATTAACATACTTATATCACCACTGCGCAGAGACAGTTATTCTGTGCGAGCGCTGCGATCGAACGTTTAGTATATGCCCGGTTGCCGGCGTGAGCGCACGTGGAACCTATGTCTGACGCTTCATCAAGGCTGGATTTTTATTGGCAATGCCCTACAAAATTGACCCCGCTTATTTATTCGCGGTTCCGCCAAAGATTGTCCTTAGTTACTTTCCGGGAAAGTCTTGGGGTGTCACAACCGATTTGTTTGGCTTTTCCGACTCACCAATCGACAAGGAGGGAAATTATTGTGAGCGCGCTAACAAAATTCGAGGTGAAGACGGAAATAGCTATTTTGAGGCCCCGCAACGATAAAGACTATTTCCAGAATAAAGTCTAGCTTTCTGACGGTGTGTTTGTGTGTATTACTCCATGATAGCGCTCAAACGCTTAATACGATTGAGCTGAAATTAGTATGCAGGCATCATTTGTGTTTATTATTCAAAAAAATAAATGTTTAACACTTCAGCTACGTAACGACCAAATTTGGTTGCACATCAGAACACCGTTGACTACGTAACGACCAATATTGGCGGCTTGCTCCCGGAGCGCACAGTAATAAAATTTTCTAATTTGAACGCATCCTAAAATCCATAACAAATATCTCATTATTGCTATAGCTACATAGATGGACACTAGAATAATTTCGCGCGTCATTTCGCGGATATTTCTGGTAAAATTCCATTGTCAAACATCATCATTTTTTTTTTTCAAAAATCATCAAAAGTTTTATTGTTTTCATTAGCTAATATCTAAATAATTTTGTACGTAAATAAGCAAAACGAAATATTACCTTTGATAGAAAATCTAATAGACAACACGATAGTATTTACAATTTCTAAATAGGGTTCCGTGTTATTCCGTAAGATAAGTACAAGTTAGAAATGCCGAGTTTTTTTCACTTTTCCGAATATCTCATCTTTATTCATAATTATCTAATTGTTTTACAAAACGAGATTTCAATATATACGAAATTTCCATGCAATCATTGTACAGTTATTCTTTTTATGATTGCTAAAGTACTTTCATAGTTATAGTACTTTTTGTCGAGCGCAGCGGTATTGCAAGAAATTCCAATAAATTTTCGCGGTCTACTAGGAAATTATGCCACTACTGTGGCTTTGTCTTTGAAATTTAATAACTGTGTATCTAATGTTATGAAATAGCTGTATGTTTCCTGAATAAAATAAAATAAAAATTTGGTCAAGGCAAGCGTTGGAAAGGTTGTGGTTGAAATCGGTCCACCAGGGGGCGCACTAATCATATTTCAATCTCGAACCATCGGACTTATAAGGCTTGAAATTTGTCACAGAGATGCTTTGTTGGACCGAAATTATATCGTGAAATTTTGGTTGGAATATGCCATATACAAGCTGCACTAATAATATGTAAAATAAATTTCAAAAGAAATATACTAAATAATGTTTGCAGACGATACAAGTCTACTATAGTAGGGCCAAAATCAACGTGCACCTAGAGTCATAAATCATTAGGCCGGATGGTGCGCGTAAGGATGTCCAACAAGTCGACGTTGCTTATCGATAATTTACTCAAATCAAATAATTTATTCTCTTAAAAACTTAAAATATATTTTTAATATTCTTTAAACTTTTATTTCACTTTATTGTTGCATGTATACGTCAGTTTGTATTTACGAAAATTTTTCTTAATAAATGAGTTTAAAACTAACTAAAGCAATCATTACAAATTATTACGAAAATTTTCATCATAATCTATAATATCCATCGATATCTCTTGGCATCTATATCGATCCAACCATCGATCCATCATAGTCCATCGATATTATATCGATACATCGATAATCCATCGATACTGCTATTATTATTTTTAAAACACGCATCCCCATAGTGCTAGCGAAAGACAGCGAGTGTGAGCGAGAGGTCCGGCCTAATGATTTATGACTCCAGGTGCACGTTGATTTTGGCCCTACTATAGTTGTGGGTAAGGGTACAGTAGAATTACAGTCAAAGACACACAATATTGTATGCAAGCTTTAAAGATGTTTCACCAGCAATAACCAAGCTTTAAATGCGTCAAAAAACAACTTTACATATTTTTCAAAATCGAAATCTTGACGAAACAATACATTTGTCAATTAATATTTATGCATATAAAATCGAAGACTATTGCGGTTGTTTGACATTATAAATAGGATAGAAAACGAATTTACCGCGTGAAATTTGTAGGACTGATTGTCTTATTTCTATTCTACCCTAGACAACGGCGGCTGCAACGTCACCGAAACGTCGGGTCCTACAAATTTCACGCGGTAAATTCGTTTTCTATCCTATTTATAATATGTATGCAGTTCCTCAAACCGCGTGTGTTAGATTCTTAAGTGTGGATAACAATGAAAATCTAAAATGGAATTAACGCGACGATGTAATATATACGTCGCAAGCAATAAGCCTAGACATACATACCATAAGCCTAAAACTCCCTTAGGCTACGCAACGACCAAATTTGGTTGCACATCAGAACACTGTTAACTACGTAACTACCAATATTGGCGGCTTGTGCCCGGAGTGCACAGTAATATTATTTTCTAATTCGAACGCATCCTAAAATTCATATCAAATATCTCATTATTACTATAGATACATAGACGGCCGCTAGAATAATTTCATGCATCATTTCGCGGATATTTCTTGTAAAATTCCATTGTCAAACATATTTTTTTTTTTCTCGAGAAATCATCAAATTTTTTAATGATTTTTTGAGCTAATATCTAAATATTTTTGTATGTAAATAAGCAAAACGAAATATTACTTTTCATAGAGAATCTGATAAAGATCACAACAATATTTACAATTTGTAAATAGGGTTCCGTATGAAATCGAAGACTATCGCGGTTGTTTGACATTATAAATAGGATAGAAAACGAATTTACCGCGTGAAATTTGTAGGACCCGACGTTTCGGTGACGTTGCAGCCGCCGTTGCAGTTTACCCTAGACAACGGCGGCTGCAACGTCACCGAAACGTCGGGTCCTACAAATTTCACGCGGTAAATTCGTTTTCTATCCTATTTATAGGGTTCCGTAATTTTTCGTAAAACAAGTACAAGTTAGAAATGCCGAGTTTTCCCACTTTTTAGACTTTCTCATATTTATTCATAATTATCTAATTGATTTACAAAATCACATTTCAATATTATATATACAAAATTTCAATTCTATCATTGCGCAGTTATTATTTTTATGATTGATATAGTAGTTCCATAGTTATAGTACTTTTTGTTGACCGCGGCGATATTACAAGAAATTCCAATAAATTGCCTCTTCTGCTATGAAATTATATCACTACTTTAAGAATTAACTTAGAAAAAGTACTTGGAAACATCGACTGGTAACTATTTTGCTTATGCCGATAAAAGGGTTAAACTAAGAATAACGAAGTCTTAAGAAAAGACAAAAACGCCATGTAGACCATTTTGTGAAAAGGCCCGAGAGTGATATTCCCTGTTTGGGCCCAAGCGGCATACCCTATTCAAATAAATCGTATACGACTCTAATTCGGAGTTACGACTGCGTTGAAGAGCCAATTACAGATGCTCTACGGCCTGAAATCGCACACGTTAACAAGTTTTTAATTATGGCCTTTGATGGCGCGTTTTCGGCGATGGCAATCTCCTATTCTGCGTAATTCTCAAAATTGCCGTATGCCCTACGAATAAAACGTTTACGAGACGTGCCCCATCCTGCTATCTAGAGTGTATTCTATAAATGTATCGAATCAGATGTCCAGTATGTTGCACGTCTGTGTTTGTCTTCTATTTTACTACAGTCATAAATGGGTCTATTGTTTAAAAAACTGTCTGATATACTGTAAACAAGTATTTGTTGTCGACATGACCAGAACCCAGCGGTTGTAGAAATCTTATTCCATCGTCCTACATATGGTAGAGTAAACACAGTATTAATATTTATACCATTTAATTATAAAAGGAAGCCAATAGAAGAGAGATTAGCTTACCTTTGATACGTGAGAGAGGTTTACCTTTTTTACGATTGACGAGAGTGTTTAATATGCTGAATATATGCGATTTTATATCCGCAAATCTTGATATTTGTTGCCTAGGGAAGAGGATTGTACGTGTGAATTATTTTTTGCAACTGTGAAAGAGAACGTTGAAAGGCGCTATTTTCATATATTAATTATTTGCATCATAAAAAAAACGCATTTGAATGAAAAAAATATCAGTCGTTTAAATGTTTTAAGTGTTCAGGCAAAAAGACAATTCTGCTGATGGTATGACGTTAATTAAATATTGACATTAAAAAATGTCTATTGAATTTATTGCTATAGACGTTACGGATGTTATTTGATAAGTATACGTTAATATACAATATACATGGATATGAATATTACGAATTAATTTTTTCACACAATAATGATCTAGAAGTATTATTTTTTGTAATCTTGTTTTTACAGAAACATTTTTTTTTAGTAATCAAAAATATTATGTTGACCATTTACAGCTGTGCTCTAACCGTCCTGCATTTGGGTTATTATTCAAAAATTAGGTAAAAAACTGTTGGGTATATTTTGTAGTGACACATGATGTAGTTCGGTTTACCAATTTTTGATACATTTTTCAAAATATACACAACAATTTATACCTAATTTTTGAATAATAACCCAAATATAGGACGGTTAGAGCACAGCAGTAAATGGTCAACATAATATTTTTTATTAATAAATAAAAAATGATTGTGTAAAAACAAGATTACAAAAAATAATACTTGTCATTATTGGGTATAAAAATAAATTCGTAATATTCATGTGTATATATGGTATATTAACGTATACATATCAAATAACATCCGTAACGTCCATAGCAGCGTTGAAACAATGGTTTCCGTCAGATCACTAAAGTTACGCAGCATCGGACGTGGTCAGTACTTTTATGGGTGACCGCCTAATTCTGTCACGCGATGTTATAAAAAGCCGGCCGCCTGTAAGATAATAGTTGTTAAGACATTAAGGTGGGCCGTTACCGTAAAACGTATACAAGTTTAAAAAGACGTATATATTAATATTAAGCATTACAAGATGACATAACTTATTATTATTATTAATATCAACAAATATACAGTTATTATTTAAAAAAAAATTAAAAAAAATACATGTGAATATATTCATACATTACTGAAATACAAAAAAATCTCCACGGATTTCCAATAAGAAGTCTTTGAACTGCGACTTAAACATGCTTTAATTTTAAAATACCTCAATATTATATCAAATGGACTTTGTTAAAGAATGGCTGGATGACTCTCTACTCACACTTAATATCGAAAAAAACTAACTATTTAAATCTTCACCCTAAATAATAAAGGACAAAAACCAGATGCAAACTCTATAACTATCCATTATGCATGAGCCGTTATCAATGCAATTGTGAGCCATTAAAAAAAGTGCTGTCTCTAAAATACTCAGGAATAGTTGTAGATAATAAGCTGAGATGGGCTGATCATATAGACCTATTGTCATCAAGGATTAGACGTCTGGAATATATTTTTAAAGATTTAAGGAATATTCTAGACCCCAAAATATTAAAAACTATTTATTATGCTTTATGTCAAAGCATCCTCAGTTACGGGATTATTGGGTGGGGAGGTTGCGCCAAAACATTTATTCATCAAGTACAGGTAGCACAGAAGCTGATAATCAAAATTATCAACCGTAAACCTAACCGTAACAGATACTCGTCGGTAAAACTTTTTGAAGAGTTTAGTGTACTTGCAGTGAGGCAACTGTATTAAAAATTTTGTCCGATTTTTATTCAATTCCAAAATAACAGAGTGTCCACACAACAAGTACGCCGAACAAGTCGATCCGTAGCGGATATGATGAACCTCCGTCGAATGAAACAACCTTTGGTCAGAGACACATGATGAGTATAGGCCACAAGGCATACAACAAATTGGATAAGTCAATAAGGATCATTTGAAAGTCAACAGGGAAAATTTTGATTCTCTTATGTAGATTTATTTAATTTTTATTTTTTTTGTTGATGTCGCTAATTTTGTATTTTTATTCTTTTTTACATTCGGTTACATTCAAAATTATGTTAAATCTAGTATCATGCATATTTTATGCAAAATTGAATACTGTGACTATTTCTATTTATTTTTTTTTCTATTTATTGCAATGCTATTTTTCCATTCATAATTATTTCCATTTGATTATTTATTGCATTGATATTTTACCATAACTAATGATTTTTTATCTTTTCCCCGCGTTATTGAAATTTCTTTACTCTATTTTTTTTATTTTTTTTTTTATGGGGATTTAAAAAATATTATTCGCAGATTGACTTAAACTGATAGACGTATTAATATATCAATGACCTAGTTTTTAGATTAATGATTAATTTGTACCTGCCTTGTTTATTATCATTAGTAAATGTTTTAATATTATTAGATACTTTATTTTATTTTTTAAATAATGAAGTTTGAAGTATGCACACGCCTTTGTTTACTTCGTACGCTTGCCTTAGTACGGGCCTAGGCCTAGTTAGGTGGCGTTGATGTGAAGAAATACTGGACTGCGGTACTCTCGTTTTTTTCTACTATTTTCAATGTAGCCTCTAGTGATATTTATATTAATGTATTGCAGTTTAAAAAATGCGCTTTTCTTTAAATAAATAAAAATATATTAATGCATGCTCATTGATGACACAAACATTGTATAGCCATTTATGAATGCGGAAAAGAGTGAGGTAGATATTATCAAATTATCCGAAGAAGAAGCAAAAATACAGTCACTACAGAAGTCACTGAAGTGTTATTGATAGATACTAGTAAAACTATGAGAATTCTCGGCCAGTTAGTAAAATATGGTGATTTTATGTTGGTAAAATACCATTAATAGAGGAGCAAAAGAAAGCAAGAAGAATGAATACAATAGAGAAAATAAATGAAGAAAAACTCACGAGGAAACCATCATTAAAGATTTGCATTCCAAATGTTGATTATTTTCCTAGACAACTCATATTTCCCGTGAGATGCTTCGAGTCATTCTACTCTAGACCAACAATATATGTCGTTGCATTTACGTAGTAGACCGCTTCATAGGTCGGTCGTCTCGAGTCGTCGCTTCGACCCTGAGGCGAATCGTAAACGTCGTCATTTCAGGAAGGTCCACATAAAAATCTCTACGCAGACCAGTTCGTCTCTGGATAAAACACGCCGTTAAAAAGAAACTTCAATTTGGCTCAAGCAATGGGTAAAAGTCTGTTAACACTAGATCTGCGGATGGGTAATTTTTGGTGCAGCGATGTTATTACATAATGGGGCTAACATATAATTCGGAGGTTTTATTGCAAGTATTTTGTGAATATGCTCTTTATAGTATGATATTCAATTAATATTAATAATCTAAATAAATAAATACTACATCGTTAGCTTCCGATCACATAATACTGGTCTTATATATCACAAAAAAAACACTTCTTCTTCTGGTTTTTCAAGGTTTAAAACATCACTAGCATTTTTTTAAGTGTCCGCTAACCGCTACTTTTCATTCTTAGATAGACTTTGCTGCAATATAGACTAAAATAACTAAACGCACAAGGACATTCCGAACGAATATGCAAAGCAATATTTCTAAGAACGGTTTCGTGCAGCTTGGGTCATTAGATCCAATGTGTTTCCAGGTGAGTCCAACTCACGATTCAGCTCCAATTCAGTAGCCTCCTCGTGTGGAGGACTACCCCGGGAAGGACTCTCGCGTCACAGGCCACGCGGCTGGTAGATCGGTTTCCCCTGGAGGAACTCCTCCCAGCGATACTGGATGGTTTGTGTTCTGTGCGGCAGCAGCCAATCGGTGCTGCTCTCTGAGTAATTACTAAAGGACTGTGGAAATATACCGTCTCCTAAGCAGCGGGGGTGGATGTTGACCTGTTGTCATTTTTTCTTGAAATGACCAATTGGCTACCTGATTCTGAATTCAGATGTGGGCAAAAGATGCCTATGGTCCGCGATAGATACAAACTGAATCACCGCTGAATATACGACATGTAGAGGTCGCGCAGGAGACTTCGGAGCCGTAACCAGTCTGAAGGTTGGACGTATCCTGATGGTTTATTCCAGAAGGAGATATCCTTCCCAAAATGGTAGTCATGGGGCGAAGCTGCCCGCTGGGTACCTTTCCAGGTGCCTCGCCGTAAGGCGTTGGCCTCTGACGGGCATAATGGCTAAGCAAGAAGGTAGATTTGTATTGTCTCCAAGTCATCTATACTCTTCTCACGGGAGATAGAACGATCACTTTCATTAAAACTTCCTGAGGTGACGGATTCGCCCGTTATAGTTGATAACATAAGTTTTCTAAATGTAGTATGATATCAAGTAATTTAATACCCTATAAAATCAATGATATTATCTTGGCTGCCCATCAACTGTGCGGTCGATCGCGTAGCAGCCCGGTGTTGCCCACAATAACTAGAGTTAACGAATCGGGTTGTCAGTTCACGCATACCTACCTGATCCGTAGCACCTGACTTGTTATAAAGAAAGCTAGGAGGAGGAGGTAATCGATGGAATAGGAGTATACGTTCGTTTTATTGGTGGGATCGGAATCAATAAAGAAAACCGCTAAAGCTTCTGTAAGCAGACAGCGCGCCCTGACCGATCGTCAAACAGAGAGCAGTTACTTCTTTGATTATTACCTTGGCGTGTAAGGACTCAGGGTTGCCAGTTTAGATTTTTTAAATAAAAAAATATGCTTTTAACAGTCCGCGCTACTAGAACACCACAAAGTGGGTAGTTGTAAAATATCTTATAGATCCAGGTGACTTCAAGGGCTGGAAACAAGCTCCCCACTCCGTTTACTGCTACTACCCGCTACTAATACTACCTACTACTGTCCGCGCTTAGTCTGGGTCTGATATGTCAAGAATTGTGTAAATGTCATTTTTTTAAATGGTTTGTGTTACCCTAGGATTTTCCTGGCAAGTAGACAATTCCCCCCGCCCTCCCGATTAAGCTCCCTTCGCGCTCCAATTTGTAGCACATTTGTAGGATTTCCCGATGTATTAAAATGGTACTTAAAAAAAATAGTATTTGCTTTACTATGGCGGAATTTATTTGTGTGAATATTTGTGGCGTTGGTATCTACAGGTTGAGTTTTTAATTAGTGACATCCTTGAAGTGGGTGATTCAATACGAGCAAATAAGCGTCCGTAGCCCCGTTGACACCAGTTCTCCTCGTTGTTACCGAAGTTGAGCAGCGGCGGGCGTGGTCAATACTGGGATGGGTGACTGCCTGAGTGTTTGACTGCGTGATGCTACAAATGCCCACCTAGAAGATGGTGCCAATAGACAACAAGGCGGGTTCCACGAAAAAATATATGCCTTGTGGATAAAAAAAAAGCAATTGTTATATATTTTTTTGGGAAAACACAAAAAAAACTCAAAATTTCAATAATTTTATGTTATGAAAATAGTATAATAGAGCTGAGCGCGTTGCGCCATCTATCAGTTGTTAAAATATCGCGAATATTGTTTATTTGATATATTTTACCATTTGCTAGTTGGCGCAGCGCTCTCAACGTTTGTCAAAATTTTATTTATTAGTCTTTCTTTGTCAAAATTTTATTTATTAGCATATTTACTGTACTATAGGTTCATGGACGCCCTCTGAGAAACAAAGATAACTGCTACTCTCTATCCCTACTCACAGCACTGACTTCTTCTCATTCTCTTTCACCGTGCATGAAGCCCATCTTTGGAAAACTTTGCCGAAAAATGTGAGAACCGCCCCAAGTATAACAAGTTTGAAAAACAGACTCAGAGGGCATTTGAAATCTTCCAGATAAATTCCCTTTCACTTCCCATTCTCCCCCTTTTTAAACTTAAGCGTCCTTATAGGCGTTAGATTATTTTGGTGTGGAACATCCTGTGCCAACAAAGAGTAAACTATATTTTTCTTTCTATTCTCTTTGTTTTGTATTTGTTATACTTTAATATAGGTTAAGTTATTTAGAATCTACTCGAAAATAATGTTCATACAATAGTATAGGTTAGCACTAAAATATTGCCTGCAGTCAATAAGATCGCCTTTTTTAAAGAATAATGCGTTTTATTATTATATGAATAATCAAATTTCGAAACAACTGTCAGATTTGAAAACTTATAATTTGCACCAAGTGGTAAATTTGAAAATTCAAATTTAGAAAATTGAGCACGAGTCCTGTAGTGTCAATATGCCTCCTCTTAATTTAGCTTGAATTTTTGTTTTGGCAGCCCTGCAGTTTTACCTTTATTTCCGCGGTGTGTCACCCCTCCCGCTCTGTGGAGCAACCCCCCCCCCCTCTCACCTTGACCGCACTTAACCGTTATTTGCCGCTCGGCGAGTGAGTCCCGCTCGCCAAGCTTTTAGTCTGATTGCTTGACAAGTCACGGCACATCAGTAACTGAGACATTCCCACCGCCTTTCTATTAAGGAGATTCCCACCGACATTACTGTCACCGGCAAATCAATTTATTATGGAGAAAGTGGGGTGCGGAATGGGTCGCTTTATTTTAATGATTGCCGAAAGATTTTTTTGGTAAGAAAGTGTATGTACTAAATAAGGTGTTTGTTTGTTTCAAACATTTATTTTACATACTAACACACCGTCTGTAACATACACACACCCTCTCTCTCTCTCACACACAACCTCACACCCTTACACACACACACATACATACACACACTGCCTAACTTTCCATCCAACAAAATAATATTGGGAATACTTAGCATCTAGCTTGTGATATGTAGGTGTTTCTTTCGAAACATACATTTTTAACTGACTTAAGAAAATGAGCCTTTTTTTAAAAGTTTGTTACCTCAGAACTCTGCCATTTATGAACCGATTTGGAAAATTCCTTTTTATCTAAAAGGATATACTTCCAGATTGGTTCCATTTACATCAAAATCCTGTTGTGTTGATGGGATCCATAAGACATTAAGGGAACTCCTCAAATATTATCATATAAAGTTGAAAATTTACATGTTAGTTCAATTCCGATGACAATGCATATTTTTATGCTAAGCACCTGATTCTACCCTGGCACCTGACACCCTGGGTTGGCTCCCGACGCCGCGACGAGGCGACTCCTCAACGTTAAACGGCACAGACACGTGTGTATATGTATTATGTGTTATACACAGATTGTGTATATGCATTAAATTACGACAGCCCGTTCTAAGTTTCACCAAGACAGGTCTGCGGCACCCAGGGTTGGCTTCCAACGAGGGCACTCCTACTCCTCAACGGTCGACAGCACAGTCACAACATTTTCTATACCTATTCAATTATGATAGCCCGTCCTAAAGTTCACCATGACATGGCTGCTTACCCAGGGTTGGCTTCCAACTAGGGGCTCCTCAGCGTTCAATAGCATAGACACGAAGTTTCGTATAGCATTCAATTATGATAGGCCGTTCTGATTTCCACTATAACATGCTGCTGCACCCAGGGTTGGCTCTCGACGAGGCTCATATTTCATGGTAGCCCGTTCTTCGTCTAATAGGGAGCCACTCCTTTAGACTACAGAAGGTCGATATGTAATCAAACGACTTCAGGGAATACATAAATCGAATACACGCGTTTTGAACGGTTTCCAGTTTATTGAGTAGCTTCTCATTCGCGTCAAGGTAAGCCACATCAGCGTAATTAATCATTAGTAAAATAAAATATTCAGCCATTTAGCATTTGATATAATAATAATATTTAAAGCAAAAAGCATTTTTAAAAACAAGCTTTTATTAAAATGTTTTGTCCCGAGCCAACCCTGGGTGCAGCAACTTGGGTTGTCGACTATAGCGGGCGAGCCCGTCACCTCAAGAACTTTTAACGATTAGTCGTTCTATCTCCCTGGAATGAGCGCAGAAGACTTGGACAAAACAGTCCACCGTCAAGCTCCGCCACATGCCAGTAAGAGGCCAACGCCTTAACCGCGAGATAGCCAGGAGTGTTACCCAGCGGGCTTACACTCACGCCCTTACTTCCAATTGCGACCAGATTACTCCAGTCTCTCGATTGGTTACGAGTTCGGTTTGCGCGGTCCTCTCCCTTGCGATGTAAACCGAATCTATCGCTGATCACGGCGTCCTTTGCCCGGCCTGTTTCACCCGGGATCGCATAGCCGATGGTCGTTTCAAGAGCAGTCGCCGTAAGGTCCGCAACCACCCCTGCTCTATAGGAAACAGTACTGCTTCCAGACTTGCCCGATTGTTAGTCAGAGTGCACAATCGATTGGCTTTCGCCGCACAGAGCGCAGACCGTCCAGGAGGGCCAGAAGTTTGA
The DNA here is from genome assembly GCA_944548615.1 of Micropterix aruncella. Taxonomy (NCBI): domain Eukaryota; kingdom Metazoa; phylum Arthropoda; class Insecta; order Lepidoptera; family Micropterigidae; genus Micropterix; species Micropterix aruncella. Next base: position 23,817,958 of record OX155970.1, read on the forward strand.
TTTTTAGGGAAACCAGGCCTAAGGCCAGAGTCCTACCCAGGCTCGCACTTCATACGTGGAGGCCGTCGGATGGGTGTTGACCCGTGAGTGTGACCAACCCTGAACAGAATGGGTCTTCGTGACCAACTCAGCAAGGGCCCCTTAGCTCCCATACATTACGTACTTAACTTAATAAATAATATATTCGTATCACCACTAATATTGTATCGAAATCATCTTGTTCATCAATGCACCATTTCGCCCATAGACCGCCTCGTTACGATAGTAGTTCATCCTGTCGATCGTAACGTACAACTTCGCAAGTGCTATCTATCGTCATGAAGAGTATTAAGCATGTCCGGTACTTCCCATAATGAACTTATGATCAAAGTACCATCCTGTCGCCGTACTCGATTTAACCCTGCAGCGATGGCGCTATGCTTTATGACGCGAATGTGGTAACGGGCGGCATGGGAGAAAGCAATTAAAGGGTTACGAGAAATAATGGTCTATATCAATTTTTGTTTTTGACTTTATAGCAAGGGTTTGTCAGAGAAAAAAATGTATTTGGTCTCTAAACCAAATATATTTGAGATTATAAAATAAAAATACATTTTACTTAAATAATGCCACAAAAAAGGTTTAACTATAATATAAGAATAAAATAATGTCAACCCTTCGAGTAGCGGCATAATTTCATGGCAGACCGCGGAAATTTATTGGAATTTCTTGCAAAATCGCCGCGCTCAACAAAATGTACTATAACTATGAAACTACTATAGCGATCATAAAAATAATAACTGTACAATGATCGCATTGAAATATTGTATATAGAGTATTGAAATATCATTTTGTAAAATAATTATGAATAAATATAAGAAAGTCGGAAAAGTGAAAAAAACTCTGCATTTCTAACTTGTATTTGTCTTACGGAAAAATACGAAACCCTATTTAGACATTATAAATACTATCTTAATCTTTATTAGATTCTCTATCAATGGTAATATTTAGTTTTGATTATTTACTTACAAAAATATTTAGATGAATCAATAAAAAAAACTCATAAAAAGATGATGATTTTCCCAAAAAAAAAATGATGTTGTTTGACAATGGAATTTTATTAGAAATATCCGCGAAATTACGCGCGAAATTATTCTAGCGGCCGTCTATGTATCTATGGTAATAATGAGATATTTGGTATGGATTTTAGGATACGTTCGAATTAGAAAATAATATTACTGTGCGCTCCGGGAGCAGGCCGCCAATATTAGTCGTTACGTAGTTAACGGTGTTCTGATGTGCAACCAAATTTTCTAACAAGTTTTCTAAAACAATATATCTTATTAAATTATGCTTATTATAAATTATGCATTAAATTATACTTAAATTGCGCTTAAAAAAGCGAGCACGTGGAAAAGTCATTGGCATTTATTAGTATTCTCCCTCCCAATTTCTCCTCAGCGTCAACCAGAGGGTTATTACTGGGGGGGAGATCGTGATATACGCCGATGATACGGCCATCATACTTGCTTCAACCAGTTGGGAAAGTGTTTACAATATGGCTACACATGCGTTGAAAAAAGTGAAAAACTGGTTGGATAGCAACCTGCTAACCCTGAACTTGGGTAAGACAAAATACATGACCTACAGCATAGATTCTCGACAGCAACCAGCGCCCACCTTTAAATAAAAAATTTGGAAAAAGACATTGTCCATAATACAATAGAACGCGTCAATATCATCAAATATCTAGGAATTGAAATCGATCCTTATCTCCGATGGAATGTACATATCAATTGTATTTCAGGGAGGATTAGAAAATTTATTTATGTATTCAGAAATCTCAGAAGTGTGCTAGATGTGAAAACCCTACGATCAGTATATCGTGCATTGGCTCAGTCGCTTATGTCCTACGGACAGATTGGCTGGGGTGGTGCGGCCGGTATGCACCTGGACCCGTTAATTAAGGCCCAAAAGGCGATAGTTCGCGTCATTAATAGGAAGCATTATTTATATCCGTCCGATGAGCTTTTTAGGGCATTCGACGTCTTGGATGTGAGACAGTTATACGTGAGAAATATTCTTACGCATTTCTATAGCTGCACTGATCATCATTCTTCGCTAAACCACTCATATGACACCCGAAATAAAAATAGACAATCCCACCAGCGAGTGAATACGAGATTTGCAGAGGCATTACGCGTTTCTGGCATCGCGTCTTTTTAATTCCTTCTGCTCCTCCTTGGGGAAGGCTAAAGTGCAGAGTTCAATTAGTAAATTGACTCTGAAGAAATATATTTTCATGTGGCTCATGACGAAAGGTGGAAGCCAGTGGGAAGAAATGGTGACTCACATCCTGACGTAGGCCGTATTTGACACATCTATTTATTAATCTATTTACATTTTTGGGCTTTTATTGGTGGGTCTAGGTGCAGTATGGCCACGCCGCCTTAGTTCGATATTGCCATGTATCATCAGTGACTGTGCCAAGGCATAATGTATGGATCTTATAGTTTTCATATCTGAAACATTTCTGATACTCCTGAGGATATGTATTAGTTTACGGACCTTTTCGGCGACCTTTTCGATATGTATTTGCCACCGGAGATGTTAATCGACATAAACACCTAGGTACTTTACAAAATGGTACTTTACAAAATGCACACGCTCAATTTGTGCAGAGTTACAATCAAGACTGTCGCTTTCGAGTAGGACTAGGTTATAATTTTTGTGAAGGTTGCTGACGAGCATCTATGCTGAAGGCTACAAGCTTAGTTTTATCCACGTTTCGGCGTTGGCAGATTGTGGTCAGGCCAGCCCTTGACACTTTTCATCGCGGCAGCTGCCTTGTTGTATGCACTTTCCCAACTATTCGATTCGAGTGAGAGGTCAGTATCGTCGGCGTGGGATAGTATATCTGCATCAACGTCCATTTCACAAAGCCCATTTGTATAGAGTGAGAGGGGAGTCGGTCCAGGAGTGCTTCCTTGTGGGATCCCATGATTATTGTGGAGACTGTTACTGGGTGAATCGCCTGCCCGGGTACGCTGTTTTCGGGATCCAATACAGCTGCGAAACCAGTTTAGTTCGATACCTGAAATACCATATTTCCCAAGTTTCATTAGGAGCATTTCATGGGATACTGTGTCGGGGGCTTGCGCGGGGTCGGGAAGTACAGTAATACACTTTTTGTTGACGTCAGTGATATGCTCCGACATTTTTGGTACTGCATCTTGTGTTCCCATTTTTGGATCTGAAGCCGTATTGGTTTTCGGATGACATGTGATTGGTTTCTAGATGATTACAGAGTTGTGTAATTACTATTTTTTCCAAAATTTTTGCTAAAACATCAGGTACTGATATCGGTCGATAATTTGAAGGATCAAACTTCGGTCCATATCTGTCACCTAATACTTGATAAGAAATATGTTTCGGTTGATTATGTTTAAAAAAAATGATAATATTATATTAATTAATTAAATTCACAATTTCATATGTGCACAGTAAGAACCCTTTTTAGGCTACTTAATTTATTGGTGAATTTAGTTATATATTAATCTATATATTTATTTATTTTACTTATCTATAAACTTAAATATTTTCTTTTTCTTTATTTAATATTAGTTCTTTATTTATATACACATTTATATATTTATAATAACCTTAAATTTATAAGAATGAATGAGCAATCGAAATGAATGAGAAAAAAAAAGAAAGAAAGTGAAGTCACTATGATTAAAGTGAAGTCTTAAATACTATCACCCCAGAACAGATATACAATCTAGTGGGGTGATAAAATCCACACAAACGCAATCTTATCTGCTTCGCAAAATCAATTTTATAATTTTATATTGGATAATTTTATAAAATAAAAATAAAAAAATATTGAGGTACTCTACCTCTGGACCTGACGGAAAAGACTGATCAAGATGGTGGATCTTTAACCTTGTCCCCGTGTGAACCTTGATCATTCTTTCCCGTCACACTTTTTTTCTTCCTTCATTTAATGGCAGACTATTATCTTTCTTTCCAAAATCGATCATGCTTTGTTTCGTTTGAGAACAAGCTACAATCTGGCATCTTTTCCTTATTTTCAACAAAAAAATGACAATGAACGATTTCCCCGTGACCCATTAAATATTTAAAGAACTTCTTCTTCATCCTCTCCTATTCCCATTATTTGGAGTCGGGTCTTCTCAGTTTTTTGCTCCAAGTCAAACGATCTTGGGTTGGCGGTTAGGACAATTGAGCTTTCTTGAGGTATCTTTTGATGTTGAAGAATTAAATTATTTAGAGAACCTTTTTTATGAAACACATATATTAATAAAAAACCCTTTCACTGTTAGAAATGTATGTATAATAATCTACGCAATGATTTTATCTCCAAAGACCTAATGTATATCTTGTATTCCAGAACACTGAAATTGCTCTCTTCGTCTTTTCAAAATTACTAATATAATTAAATAATGGAGTACTTGCTAAGAGAATAGGTAATTTCTTATCCACTTGATATTTGTTTTAACACTTTGTCACATATATTAAACGAAAGCTTTCATTCTGAAGCAAATTCATTCTGAAGCAGCTAAGCTGAAATACGTGGCTGAAAAAAATATAGTGTGTTGAAATTGCACTCCTCCATTGAAACCTTACTATTTAGTTTTGTTTCCGTAGTAAACAGTACATGTCTTTATATTATTTATATACTATATAATATAGCGAAAATATAGAGAGAATATAGAGAAAACATAACAAACTTTAAACATATATCGATATCAACTATTAGCAGTAAGGGCGGTGTCGACTACGACGGGCGAACCCGCCACCCAGGCTGTTATAACGATATAGATCGTTCTTTCAGCCGTGGGATGAGCGTAGAAGACTTGGGGACAAGACAATCTACTATGTCGTTCACCAGCAACCCGTTAGAGCTCAGAGCATTACGGCGAGGCACCGAGAAGGTATACAGAGGGTACCCTCACCCCCTAACTACCAGTTTTGCCAGGATATCTCCGTCTGGAATTAACCTTCATAGGGCGTTTACACTCTCGCGCGAGGCGCGAGGCGAGACGCGAAACCATATAGTAAACAATCGGAACAGAGGCAAAGCTTCTAGCAAAGTAGGTAAACATTTTGTACGCCGTTAGAAGCTTTGCCTCTGTTCCGTTTGTTTACTTATATGGTTTCGCGTCTCGCCTCGCGCCTCGCGCGAGAGTGTAAACGCCCAATCAGGATACCTCCGTCCTCCCGACTGGTTACGAGTCCAAAGTCGCTTACGCGACCTCTACCTGTTGTATTACAGCGGTAATTCAATTAGAATTTATCGCGGACCTCGGCGTTTTTGCCCGTAGTGGCACACGAGAACTAGCATGTAAATTTTCAACTTCATATGGTAATATTTGAGAAGTTCCCTCAATTCCTCATGGATCCCATCATAAGAACAGGATTTTGATAATAATGGGATCAATCTGGAAGTATATCTTCATTAATAAAAATGAATTTTCCAAATCGGTTCAAAAATGATGGAATTCTGAGGTAACAAACATTAAAAAGAAATACAACGGAATTGATAACCTCCTGCTTATTGTGAAGTCGGTTAAAAATGCCGTAATGCCCATTCTCTCTTGAAACTTAAGCCTCTTACTCGGCGGAGGGCGCACCTCATTTTGCTAGGTTGCGAAATTGCTAAATAGTACCACATACTTGAAATTCTAAAAATTACTTGTTTATCGCAACAGATTGACAATTTTACTTATTGTCTAAGTTTTGTAATAACCAATAATTAATATCAATAATTAATATCATTATTCATTATTCTACCTAAAATATCTAGCAAATGACAGTAATTCCAATAAAATTATATCATACATATTCAAAATACTAAGAATCTTTTGATATTAAAAAATCGAAATATTCGTTGAAGGCCTGAAATAATACCCAAAAAAATACAACATGAAATGATTGAAACAGACCGGATATAGTAAGTCCGGACGTGACTGTAGATGATTGAATGTAGATGAAGAGTCCTTGGCTCACAACCTCAGAGTACTATTATGTTGTCCTCGATTCCTCCGTGTGAAGGGAGAGTCGATAAAACTCCGGTTTAATACTGAAACCATTTAATTACAAGTTCATTTGAGTGATGACTTACCAGTTTGACATGATCGACTTACCAGTTTGAAATGAAGCGATGAAGTGATATAAATGAGCTTTATTTTTACTCTTAAATCGTATGAAATAAAGGGGTTTACGTGCGTCACTAAAATATTGCTGAATTTGAAAGACGCGTTTGAAAAACGAAAAATTAATGTTCTTTGAATTGTATGAGTCATTACTGCGTTGACATAAACTCGTCTGTTATGCTAAGAATTATACATTGTAATTTATTATTCTTTGCATGGTTGCTAAGTTACAATAAATAAGTAACACCTAGAGTAGAAAAATAAGTAAAAATATTTTACTTATAGGTAACATAAAAAAGATTAAGAAATAATTTAAAATAATCAAAATGCGCATATAAAAAAGTATATAATTCAAAATGCGCAATCTTCATGACCGAATTATTGCAAAAAATGCATGAAAAAAAATAATAATAAAGAAATACATTTATTCATGCACGGTTAAATATGGCCACGTATTGCGGTTGCATCGTAGTTTCATAATTTGAAACATAAATAGTGAATATAACTCAAGAAACAGTGTTTGCCTTAGTTTAGTGTTTGTGAGACTAGTCTCTTGACAATCTAGCAAAATCAAACATCGTGCCGTATTGCGAGGTACGCTGCCTACCTCCCCGCCTAATAAGATTAGCTCCTGCTTCGGAACAAACTCTTGTTTGTCTAGAGACTCAGACAGTACGTAATCCAATATAGGAGGCAGATATTCTTTGCGCCACTGTTTGTCCTCTGAACAAAATGTCAACTTTTCTCGGTTGGCCTATTCAATGTGTTTCATTTTACTTTTCCGGCCCACCAACGGGCCAGGAGGGAAAGTATTGTGAACGTTAAACATTTTTTTTGTGCGTTTGACGGAAATATCTATTTTGAGCCCCTCCGAGATGATTAAGACCATTTCCAGGTTAAAGTCTGGCTGTGTGTCTGTCTGTGTGTGCGTCCCCCAGGCATCCCCCAGGCATAATTTGGTCATAACAAGAGTTGAAAACATTGTGGTTGAAACCAGGGAGCGCACTAGTCATATATCTTCTAGACTTAACGCCTTAAAATTTGCTACACGGATGCCTTGTTGTGCCGAAATTTTGTCTAAGTTCACTAATCACTGATAATGTCTAAGTTTAGCCATACATTTTAAATAAATAATAACGATATTTATTGGCGCTTAACCCAACCCCGCCCTTAGACCTTGTTCGTAAAAACTTGCACAGGTTCCGTAGGTTGGGTGACATTCACAGTAGGAACACCAGGTTCAAAAATAAACTAGCTATTACGGGCTCTAGGTTAGCAAAAGTGTGTAAATCTTTCATTGGAGACGGTGTTCGTTTTTATAACACTTTGCCTGATGAACTAACTTTTACCAGACACTAAATTTAGAAAAATTGTTAAAGATACTTTGTGCTCTAAAGGCTATTATAAAATTGAAGATTTTTTAAGCGATACATTGGTCTGGTCAAGTCGTTGTTGTGTAACATAGCTATGAAAACCATTTGTAAAGTGTTATTATTATTATTATTACTATTATATAAAGCCATTAATTATATGGTGTAGTAATCAATGGCAAAGCCTACAAGCAAGGCATAAATGTCTAGAAACATAAGACTTTCGGAAAGAACTGTAAGTCTACTTCGAATAAAAAAAATTATCTATCTATCTAACCACGCCGCCTAAGGCGTCCCTAGAAATAAACCGCGCCGCCCAATGGAACCCAACCCGGTTCGTCCGCCAGCCGAGAGAGGGCGCTCATCAATTTGATTTTTAAATTTAATAATCAGATGAAATCAGCCCTTATCTACTTGCTGGAAATGTCTCGGAGTGACACAACCGATTATTTATATACCGTGGAGGTTTTTATAACTAATATTTTTTTATGGCTAATAGTTTTTATGGCGAATATTTTGAGGAATTAGCCATAAAAACCTCCAAAATCAAGCCTATTCTCTGGCTTCGCTACGTGGATGATACCTTCTGCATCCTTAAAGGCAACATTCAAACGGTGAAAGAATTCCTGGGTCATCTAAACTCCATACACCCAAAAATCAGATTCACCTATGAATTAGAGAAGGATGGCTCCTTACCATTTTTGGATGTCAAAGTGACGAGGAGAAGTGACAATACTCTCGGACATACGGTATATCGGAAGCCCACATATACGGACAGATATTTGCATGCAAGCTCACACCATCATCCCTACAATCTACGTTCAGTGCAAACGTCGCTCGTGAACCGAGCACGCGATCTATGAGACACTGAGCATTTTCCGAAGGAGATGGAACATGTTAACGATGTCCTTAGGAAAAATGGATACGGAAAATATCACGAGGCACGCACACGATCTAATACAGACGAAACTCAGAAACCGAGCAGATCAGGAGCATTCTTACCATACGTCTAGGGCGTGACTGATCGAATAAGTAAGATGCTAAACAGATTCGATATAAAAACGATCTTCAAACCGACCCAAAATATAGCTCGATTTTTGAGGCCAGTAAAGGATGAAATACCACTGCAAACCCCGGGTGTGTATAAAGTCGAATGCAGCTGCGGTCTAGCCTACGTTAGACAAACGAAACGGCCCATAGCCACGCGACTGACAGAACACATCAAAGCTATTAAAAACGTTCAGCGAGAAAAATCGGCGATTTGCGAACATATATTGGATAGCGAAAGTAACCACTGGATACAGTTTCAAAATCCCATTGATCTATCCAAGGAACAATTCTACTTTCCTCGCATGATCCGGGAAGCCATTGAAATAAGAAGAACCCCGAACTTCAATAGAGACGACGGCTACAAACTCTCTTCTACGTGGAACCCTCTTCTTAAAATGTTCCCGCCGCCGAACGCCGATCGCAAAGACGTAAAACAGGATACAGTGAGTGTTGTGTGCAAGACGGATTTTCAAAATTCCCGCGCTCCGAGCCCGGCCCCCCAACACCGTTATAACCTACGCAGCGGCGGCAGCGGTATGCGGCCTACCCGCAAAACAACGGATTGACAGCTCTTAAGTCTACCCTAGACAACGTCGGCTGCAACGTCACCGAAACGTCGGGTGCTACAAATTTCAAACGGTAAATTCGTTTTCTATTCTATTTATAATAGAGAGAATTATAGCCAACCATGCCTGTGATAAAAGCAGTCGGATACAAAAATGGATAATATCCGTACTGCTTGAAGTACAAAAATCTCAAAAAACACTTCTGTACCTTTTCCAGCATGAGGGTATAAGTAACTTCATGCGGATTCCAAATAGCTGCATTCGTTTCCATGCGACTTCTAACAATCGAGTGGTACGACGTGCGCATAACCCGAATATTATTGAAATGCTTGGATTGCCGTATCACAGACCCTAGAATCTCAATTCCTAAATACTAATCTCAATTCTAATGCTTGAAAATGACATTTTTACACGTCTGCCCAACAAAAAAGAGGGTATTGGGTTCAGGGTTCATCTATTTATGTTTTCTGTTTTTATTCTACCATAACTTCTAAACACTTGAACCGATTTAGAAGTGTGTAGTACTGTTAGACTCGTTATATTATTCCTAGTGTCATAGAGTAGGTAGGTGCGACGACCCCTTGCTATCATATAAGGAGAAAGCAGCGTCTTCGATATAGTTTGACGTGTTACATATTGGTTGCATGAAATTCATCATTTGACAGTTTATTTTTTCTTTCTTCTACTGCGCGGCCCCCAGAAATAAAACCTGTATGGCCAGTAACGAATAGAAATTTCTGGAATATTAATTTAGAAAAATAAATTTTACAAAATGTACCTTAACTGGCCAAATATCAAGAAAGTAGTTGTCTAAATGTCTGAATGTTAATAAAATAGTATAAATGTATCATGCTTAGTACCAAATGAAAGGTCTGATTGAGTTCATTCCTGTCAATATACATGTATCTAGACATATGGTTAAATACATAAACCAAAAATATTTCATAAAAAACCGTAATATAAATAATTAAATATACAATAGTTCAGTTTCTGTAACAGCAGTCGTGTTTTTTTTATTATTTTAATATATTTATGTATTAGGTCTTTGAATTGAAAACTTCGTTTTTTTGTGATATTGAACATTTATTTCGAAGCAAATTGGAAAATGCATTTTATTCAATGTATTGTCCATCGCTAGGTATGACGTTCTGCCATCTTTTTGGCAAGAGACAGATTCCACGGCAGGAGAGTCTTCGTCCTTGGGGGCTATCCAGAAATCCAGCCATTTTTCAATATCCTCGAAAGACTGGAAACGCTGATCGGAAAGGCCAAAGGTTAAAGACCGGAACAAATAGTAGTCGGATGGCGCAACGTGTGCATCGCGCTGTGTGGTCGAGATTGGTCATCCTGGAAAATTACCTTGTCGCGCCTTTTAGCGTATTCCGGCCGTTTTACCTTTACAGCATCGCTCAAATTCTTGAGGTGAGCTCGATAGCGATCGCCCGCGATGGTTTCTCCCGGTTTCAGCAGCTCGTAATAGATGACACCCTTTTGGTTCCAATAAATGCAAAGCATTATCTTGGATCCGTAGATGTCTCTCTTCGGCGTGGCTGTTGAGGTCGATGGAAGTGATTCACCGGGGTACGAGCGATATTTTTTGCGTTTGGGGTTCTCGTAAAAGATCCACTTTTCGTCGCCGGTGATTATTCGGTGGGGAAAACCTTTTCTATTTTTCACAAGTCGTAAAAAGTCTTTCGATGTCTCTTGGCTTCAACTCGTGAGGAACCCAATGCCCTTCCTTTTGAATGACTCCCATAGATTTTAAACGTCTCGAAACGGTTGAGGGATGAATATTAAGCACTTCCGTTATCTTTTCCAGCGTCTGACTCGAATATTCATGGAGTATGGACTCCAATTCAGCGTTCCCTTTCTGTCGGAGTAAATTCCCCGTCAGCCTCTAGCAGCAATCTATGACATTCTGTGACAGTTTTCTTAAGATGAAAGCAGAAAAGCATTACTTCCCGCAAAATACGTTTTGTCGGCTCAAATTTCGACATCTTCGAAGCTAACAAAATTACCGTTGTTGACACTTCAACGAAATGACACAGAATGATAATTAAAGCCTAATGATGACGCTTTGACGTGAAGTATTTTGCAATTTTGTATATGACTATACATATAAGTTACGGTATTTCTTAGTAAATCCAAGTTTTTAATGCAAGGTCCTTATACTTGTTATTATAAATAGTCATCTGTATTTAAAAAATGCTAAAAAAGAAGCTTAACACAACACGAATAAAGTCGAGTATTAATATTTCATTTCACTAAGGAAGTGTCAATTGCTAGGAGCGAACCCGCCGCCCCAGGGAGTTATAACGACCCTTGTAATCTTATCTCCCATGGGATGGAACGCAAAGATTTATAGACAGACAAGACAAATAGGGAATTCCGGAAAAAGTAAAACCTAGATTTTAATATTCCATTATTAAGAGCAGCCCTATATTTTATGTAGGTATTTGGTTTTTGAAATATAACTGATAAAACTCAGATTAACACAAACCACAGTCAAACTACGCCAACAGTCTCAAATAGTCTAGCGCCCTAACTCGAGGCGCTAGTAATGCCGCCCAGCGCCCCCCCTTGCGCCGTTACTACCAGAATTGGACGAATTTCTCCCTTCTCCAGTCTAGTCACAGATTCGAGGTCGCTTGTGCGGCCTCTACCTGACGTTAGCGTAAAATCGTAGTTCGAATGTTCGCTCTACCATTCGAGCTGACACGGGATCGGGTCGCCAACGGTTAGGTTTTAAAAAGAGATTACTCCAGGTCAACAACCATTCCCGTTCATTGGGAAACGTACGTTTCCAGTCTTTAGCACCACATTGCGCAGGCGATAGGCGGTACGCAAACCGCCCAGTTCTTCCCCAGGTGATACCCTGGATCGGAACCTTCGATCCCAACTGAAGAATTATGGGTAAGAACGATAAATGCCATTTTTATTTATTAAGATATGATTTATTTTATTATCTGGTATAAATTTAAGTAAAATGTTCTTTTTTAACTCAAATATCATAAAAAAAATATTTTTTTCTTAGTCAAGCAAACTTTTTTTTTGTTGCTAAAATTAGGTCTATTATTTGTTTCATTTGAGCACTAACATATGTCGTGTCATCAAACCATAGCTTTGGTCGAGAGTTTAGGAAAAATGGTCTCACCTTGCTATATATATTTTTTGTCGTTATGAAGACCGTTATTTCGTAGAGTCGTCTGCTTCCAATACTCAATTCGTATTCAATTTAAACACCGTTTTTTACGATAAAGCGAAACTAAATAAACCCAAGGGCGACACCTCTCCCACGAGTAAAGTAACGGATAAAAAGTAACGAGTATTCCGTCCACGCACTGAGGGACACGTACCCGTTGAAAGTAATCGCGCAGTGACGGGCGATATTCAGTCAATGGCCGACTGTTACTAAACCCCCGGAATATCGAATAAACGTCTCTACGCCCGAGGGGATACGGCTCACACTCGCGCGGCAGGTCGGCACGTCCATTACGACCTTCAATAACATACAATATCCAGCGGGATCTCCGCAAGCTAAAAAACGGATAACATATCTAGTTAGAAAAGAGTACGAAAATTATAGTCAGCCATTTATACTATTCGTCTTCTTTGGTTGAAGTGGCCGATATTGGGCGCAGGCGATAATGACTTGACAATCGAGGATTGACCATAACAAATAATTAAATTAGTAATGATTTTATTTTTAATTAAATAAGAACAGGAATTCAGGATCTTAATGGTTCATATAAAATCGAAGACTATCGCGCTTGTTTGACATTATACATAGGATAGAAACGAATTTACCGCGTCAAATATGTAGTACCCGACGTTTCGGTGACGATGCAGCCGCCGTTGTCCAGGGTAGACTGAAAGAGCTGTTAATCCGTTGTTTTGGGGGTAGGCCGCATACCGCTGCCGCCACTGCGTAGGTTATAACGGTGGTGCGGTGCCGAACTTGGAGCGCGCGAATTTCGCAAAATCCGTCTTGCACACAACACTCACTGTATCCTGTCTTACTTCCTTGCGTTCGGCGTTCGGCGGCGGGAACAGAAGAGGGTTTCACGTAGAAGAGAGTTTGTAACCGTCGTCTAACAAACAAACAAATAAAAAATCATGTATCATGTTGACTAACTGTGGATTTTCACTGCGAAAAACGTGTGTGGACAAGATTGCTTAAGGGGAAGAAAGATCAATGTCAACTTTTATTTTAAGGTGAGATACTTTTTTTGAGTTATACATTTAAACAAACTGTAATTTATGAACCTCAACTATATTTAATTACCGGACAAAATGTATGTTTTTCTCATTCAAACGGCTAAAATGCTATATTTATAGTTACATAAATATAAAAATGAAATTAACAAAATTTCTTGATATTCGCAGTGCAGGCGGCCGAATCTGGAATTCTGTGCCTTTGCCCATAATACAAATTGAAAACCTGTACGGGTTTAAAAAATCTCTAACGCGACATTTACTCAATTCATGGTTTCTTCCCCCCTCCCCCCCCCCCCCTTCCCGACTCCTTTGCTTGTCTTTAGATTATATTCCTCCCTTCGATATCGAGTTGACATATCGAGATGGGAATGAAGAACTACTCGATAAGCTAGAAAGGATTCAAAACGCGTGTATTCGCTTTGTTTATTCCCTGGAGAAGATTTCACATATCGACCTTTCGCAGGCAAATAGAGTGTGGTGTATAAAGTTTCAGATTATAGCGGATAATATCTGATTCCAAACATCATATTGGGGTTCGAAGCGGTGGTTCCACCAATCTTTATATAAATATATTGTAATTGGGCAAAGTACCAATACAAATATTCATACAATATCTTCGTGTGGCAATCGGATATACTACCTACATCAAATATGCTTAGATGGCTTACCTTAAAATCCGGAAATAAGATGGTCAGGACACGGGAGCCACTTTCTTGATGTCCACACGAGATTGGTGGGTTTATAGATGAGCAATCCATTATTAATCACTCAAACGCGTTAGAATTTAAATAAAATGCGGTGCGATGTAACATTGACAGGAAGCCAGTATGCAGAACAGAATTTTCGTATTTTGACAGTAGGATAGGGGTAGGAAGTAAATAACCGGTATTTGGAATGATCTTAAGGCGCCTTCTCACAAATCTAATGCAGGCGTATAAAAGTAAAGTAAAAAAGTAAAGTAAAAGGTATTTATTTCCAATACAACCATACAATTGTGTAGGAATGACAGTAATTAATCTTAAATTAGCTACTCAATTTAGACAAGAGATGATATACAATATATAGTTTTAAACTTACCAATTTACAAAAACATAGACTATATGATAACAGTTTACAACAAAACAATTAACGGTAAATAATATGTATTAGATTAAATGGGTAGATACGATGCTATGTATTTTCAAAATATTTTAAGAAGTCGTTATGGGCATACATGTTGATTTTAAGCAGATAGACTCGGATGGATCTCTTGAAAATATCGATGTTTTTAATTGCTTTTAGTCTTTCGGGCAATTTATTGAAAAGTTTGAGGACTAAGTATCGACTAGTCGCCTGGAACTTGGCAGTACGTGCTACGAACGGTTGGAGATACAGGGTTTTATTCCTGGTGTCATGCCGATGTACTTCCTCGTGGGATATGGCCGAGCTCTTATTGGAATAGAATTCGCAAAGAGCTTCTTGAGCAAAAATCGCATATACGGTCAATATCCCTAGTTTTTGGAAGTGTTCACGACATGACTGCCGTGGACCAATACCTACTATCGCACGTATGGCTCTTTTCTGGAGAGTGAATACATTATAATCAATTACCACACAGAGCAACTAGCGCAAACAGACTGTCTTTCCATTAGTGGGTGTGTACCCTATGTAGCTTATAAAAGCCAAGCCCACCACACTTAAAGCACGCCCCTAAGCCTACCTACACTTATTTACCGCGATGAAATTAAATGAAGTTTGTTTCCAAATTAAAAGTGCTATCTGAGCGTTGAGTGGATGACGTAATGTAAAAGATTGTCAAGTATTTATTTAATCAAAAAGTCCGCTGAGCTCAGGATACACAGGCGGGTAGCGGATGGCGCGCTTTGGCCTCCTTTAAAAAGTAAGCCCATAAAACTTGGCTGAAGATTCCGTGTTAAAAAACTTTTGACAGATGTAACATCTTTATAATGAAAAGTTCCTGAGAGCTTCGCTCAGAGGAGCTTCTTTGAATGAACTGACAGGCGGCGTCGCCACCCACAGGAAAGTAGACTAGCTTTTATTTTAGTTATTTTACTAATTAACTGGGTGGTGTTTAAAAAACTAATTGGGCTGGTGGTATCGCTTTGGGAGCTAATGGGCCCTATTAAATTGGGCCACGAAGACCCATTGTTCAAGGTCGATCACACTCACGGGTCAACACCTATTCGGCGGCCTCCACGCATAAAGTGCGAGCCCGGGTAGGATTCTGGCCTGAGGCCTAGTTTCCCTCAGGAGTCAATCATCTGGCGCTCCTGGGCGGTCTGCGCATCGTGAGTCGTCAGGCAATTGATTGCGCATTCTGATTAACACAGTGGGGGGAGTCTGGAAACAGTACCATCTCTTATAGAGCGGGGGTAGTGGTTGATCTTACGGCGACTGCTGTAAAACGACCATCGGCTACCCGATTCCGGGTGAACAGACGGGCAAAGGATGCCGTAGTCCGCGATAGTTTCGATAGACACCGTTTCACCTCTACGTAAGGGAGAGGACCGCGAAAGCGACCTCGAACTCGTAACCAGTCGTGAGACCGAAGTAATCTGGTTGCAACTGGTGGTAAGGGCGCGGGTGTCGGCCCCCTGGGTAACATACCTGGCTATCTCGCGGTTAAGGCGTTGTCCCCTTACAGCCATGTGGCGGAGCTTAACGGTGGACTGTTTTGTCCTAAGTCTTCTGCGCTCACCTAACGGGGGGCAAAAAGATCAATTTTTGTTAAAACTTCCTGGGGTGACGGGTTCCCCGTTGTAGTCGACAACTCTAGTTGGTGGTATCGCTACCCTATCGTAATATTTCCACGTGAACACGTCTTTAAAAGTACGGTTCTCATAAGTAGGTTCATAGTCAACTACAAAGGAAATTAATTGGCGCCACAGTCTGGAAATTAAATGCCGAATCAAACAGGCACGTAGCGCCTTTCGAAAAATGGAGAAAGTGCTTTGTGACCCTCATTTGAGCCTCAATCTACGCGTATAGCAAAATGCTACGTATTACCCGTCCTCTTATATGGATCTGAGGCCTGAACACTCACAGAAAGGATGGCCGAATGCCTTGAAGCGTTTGAGATGTGGGTGTATAAGATATGGAGAGTGCTTGATATAGCATGGGTCCAGAAGTTTCAAAATACAACAGTCCTTCAAAGACTAAATAAAAAAGGCACGGAGTTACCCAAAACCATAAAGAGACGCAAGCTTGAATACTTCGGCCACATAATGCGCGACCCCAAATAAGAACTCCTGCAAATAATAACCCGGGGGAAAATTCAAGGCAAGAGGAGACCTGACCGGCTAATGACATCATGGCTGCAATATATACACCAGTGATTCCAGCTAAGCCCTGGCACGATTTTCCGTGCGCCGGTCTCCAAGACGGAAATCAGCAGGATGATTGCCAACCTCCTTTAGGAGACAGCACTACACGGAGAAGAAGAAAGTAGGTTCAATGCTCTATTAGAGCACGGGCGCCCTCTGAGATCTGAATAGAACCTACTGGTTACAGTAGTGATTTTTACTCGCATTTCTTCTCTTTCCACGGAACCCGTCCCTGGAATGCTTTAAAACTTTAAACACACATGTTAAGGTGGGTATCCATTAGGTTCGCGCATCAACGCAAGAAGAAACGAGTGCTCCGCAGTATTCATTCGAACATTGAGCGAACATGTCGTCGCTAGAATTTATTTTTAAATTTATACCTTTCGGTTTCCACAGCACTGTATAATTTCGGTACCCCCCAATTAGAGCTAGACATTTCTCTTCGTCCCACTTCATAGCAACTTGTAGCGACGTCCAGTATGGCGTGCGCTAAGCTCTCAACGGAATTCAGCGTAGTGATACATGCGAATCTAACATAGGGCGCCATTTAATTTTTGAAACATAACAGCAGCTATTGTAGCTTAAACATAAAAGTTAGATATACGCTGTTGCAGATTTTTTCATAGTTCTCTTTGAGGCCGACGTTTTTGTTTCACATAGTTTTCAAATATACCAAACCGTTTCGTCAGCGCACACCGATAAACACATCACCAGCTCATTTTCTCCGACTTGTTTGGCAAATATCATGATTATTACTATTTATTACTATTATTTATTATAACAAAATATAGCCTACATATATTACTCGATAATGTAGCTTTCTATTAGTAAAAAAAAAATCTAATCGGATATGTAGTTTTGGAGATTACCTCCTACATACATGCTTCCAACCTTCACACATTACCTCATTATAATATTAGTATAGATTTTAATAATGGTTGTATCTTTCTTTTCCCGCAAAACCTTTTTCCCACTAGGATAAGATTAGCTGTAAGGTATTGCTATAACGCAATACTCTCTCTCTCTCTCTCTTTTATTTGAATGGCATCGAGGGCTGAACACAAAAATAATGAAATCGGTTGATTTTTAAAAAAAATGTTTGTTACCTTAGAACTCCGTCATTCAAAAACCGATTTGGAAAATCCTTTTTTTATTTGATAGGATATACTTCCACATTGGTCCTATTTTTATCAAATCCCTGTTTTGATGATGAGATCTATGGGGAATTGAGGGAAGTCCTCAAAAACAGTAAATTATGTATATGCATTCAATTACGACAGCCCGTTCTAAGTTTCACCAAGACAGGACTGCGGCAATCAGGGGCTAACGGGCCCATGATGAGGTGGCCATGATGACCCATGTGTTCAGGGTCGGTCACACTCACGGGTCAACACCCATCCGACGGCCTCCCCGCATGGGGTGCGAATCCTGGGTAGGACACTGGGTCAACCAGTCTCCCCTGGGAATCAAACCTCTGGCGCCCCTGGACGGTCTGCACACCGTGCGGCGCAAGCCAATCGATTGTGCTCTCCGACTAACAGTCGGGGGAGTCTGGGAACTGTATTGTTTCCTACAGAGCGGGGGTGGTTGTCTACCTTACGGCGACTGCTCTTGAAATGACCATTGGCCATCCGATCCCGGTTCAGAGTCGGGCAAAGGACGCCTTGGTCCGCGATAGATTCGGTGCACTCCGTTTCACCGCTTCGTAAGGGAGAGGACCGCGCAAGCGACCTCGAACTCGGAACCAATCGAGAGACCGGAGAAATCTGGTCACAATTGGAAGTGAGGGCGCGAGTATCTCGAGCCCGCCGGGTTTATTCCTGGCTAACTCGCGGTAAGGCGTTGGACTCTCACGGGTTGTGACGTAGCTGGACGTAGAATTGTACTGTCCAAAGTCTTCTACGCTCACTGCAGGGCGACAGAACGACTAATCGTTAAAACGTCCTGTGGTGACGGGCTCGCCCGTTGTAGTCGACACCGCAAGATGCGGCAATCAGGGTTGGCTTCTAACGAGGGGACTCCTCAACGGTCAACAGCACAGACACGAATTTATTAATATTCATTCAATTAAAATAGCCCGTTCTCGGTTTCACCATGACATGACAGCTTCACTTATTAAAAAATATGGAGTCGGTTTTGTTTGTTAACCCCTCTCCTCGCGGAATAAAATTCAGCCGTCCCATTCGCGCGCGACCTTTTTGCGCGCAAAATCGACGACCTTGATAAAAACGATCATAACTTGTAAACCACTATACAGATCGTAAAAAGAAGAACTGTAAAATGACATTGAAATTTGACATATAAAACATTATAACCTTATCTTGTAAATCAATTAAGATAATAATGGCGACAAATTACAAATTTGGCGAAGTGAAAAAACTCGCCTATTTATCATTTCGATGTTTTTATCACAAAATACGAAAGTCTATGCGGAAATTGTATTTACAGTTATGTTCTTTATTAAATGCTTTACCAAAACCATTATTTTGTTTTACTTCTTTGCATACAAAAATATTTAGTTTTTCAGTCATAATAACCAAGAAAAATTTGATGTCTCCTCGTAAAAATTTTTTTTTTTAATTTTGTATTTCTGACTACTTAGGGACTTTATTTATATGAAATTCTTTCATAATAACTTTTCCACTACACTACACTTCTTATAAAATCATACCAGTTCTTTCAGATTTGTCTGATATTACAGAAAAATCCAAACTTTTGCGAGTCGGTGACGAAAAGTTGGCATTAACTTTGACAGGTCATAATACAAAAGTGGATAAAGTTTTTCAAATATATTGTGTTATTATGTGCTTATTATATGTCTAATAACTAATTATTATACTCTAAAGAGTCACATTTCATAGAAAAACTATAGGAAATCACACTCAAAATATGGTAATTCTTCTATACTAATTACGTAAACAAATAGGTATGCGCACCCCGCGATTTCGCGAATATCGATAAAATTAGGCAGCGCGCCTGTCTATGCAATATCGCCGCGGTGTGATCTCATTTGTTTAGGCAAATTCGGAGTGTGATTTTCTAGTTTCTTCTATGAAATGTGACTGGAGTATAATAATTAGTTATTGGATCTAATAAGCGTCAAGTTTTCAATACATTCGAAAAACTTCTAACCACTTTTGTATGCCTTTGCAATTATTATGAAATCAGACTATCGCGGTTGCTTCACATTATAGCTTTATAAACGAATTTACCGCGTGAAGTGTGTAGCACCCGACGTTTCGGCGACGTTGCCCAGGGTAGACTGGACAGCGGCGGCTGCAACGTCGCCGAAACGTTGGTGTCCAAACTTTACGTGGTAAATTCGTTTTTTAACCACATTTGTATCATGCCTTTGCAATTATTATGAAATCAAAGATTATCGCGGTTGTTTGACATTATAAATAGCTTTATAAACGAATTTACCGCGTGAACTTTGCAGCCGCCGTTGTCCAGGGTAGACTGGACAGCGGCCGCTGCAACATCGCCGAAACGTCGGGTGCTACAAACATCACGCGGTAAATTCGTTTATAAAGCTATTTATAATGTCAAACAAACGCGTTAAGTTTTTGATTTCATAATAATGGCAAAGGCATTATACAAAGTGGTTAAAAAACGAATTTACCGCGTGAAGTTTGTAGCACCCGACGTTTCGGCGACGTTGCAGCCGCCGTTGTCCCGAGTAGACTGGACAGCGGCCGCTGCAACATCGCCGAAACGTCGGGTGCTACAAACTTCACGCGGTATATTCGTTTTTTAACAACTTTTGTATAATAATTATTATTTTCTAGAAGAAAACTCAAGAAACCATTTTTGTTTTATTTCAAAGTTCAAAGTTTATTTATTCCAAAAAACCCGGTAAGGGTATAGAACTTACAATTAATAAATACATTTTTTATAATATTCATATTTTAAACATATCATATATCTGGCAAAAATAAAATTAAATCAAGTTAGAAATCTGAAAGTCAATAAACTATACAAAATCAACCATTACATTGTCTAAATATTAAAAATATCCTTTAGAAATATCAAAAATAGAATAAATTTCCAGTACAAAATTTTACAGTAACAGTCATTTGATAAAAATAAAACAAACATGTCATAAAAATAAACAAAACAATTGTACCGACTAAAATAAAAACTTTCATCAGTTGGTATATTAGGTATACAATTATTCGTTTCTTTATATACAAAAGAAACATAGAAAAATATAGAGATTGGATTTTATCATTTATTTTTTATGCGACTTATGCTTTAATTTTTTTTTATTGGTACTAAATATCCAGTACAAAATAGTACATGCTTGTTTAAAAATTGCCACATTTGATAAAAATTTATAATGTATCACAAAAAAAAGTGCATAACACACAACACGTTACATCGTTGAAATATAATGATACATATAATCGAGTAATGGAGTTTCATCAAAATTCCTTGTAATTCAACAAAATTTCGAGTGAAACGTCGTTATTCTATATGAAACAGTAATAACAAAACGCCGCCCGTCGCTCTCCGCCGAGCGCCGGCTACTCGCCCCGCCGCCGCTAGAGGTCGTCTGAAAATTAAAACAATATTATTAGTTCTCACGTCCTGTCTAAATTTCAATTCAATTTCAAAAACGTAATTCTGTTGTAGTGATCGAAAATTCCCCGACCACAAATTTCCGTTTCTTTATTTCATCATAACTTCTAAACGCTTAAGACCAATTTAAAAATCTGCGGTATTACTAGAATCGTTATGTCATCCCGAGTGTCATAGGGTACCTCAATCTAAAAATATTAAGTAAGTAGTTGTCTAAATGTCCAAATATCAATAGGTTAAAATAAATACATCGACGGTGGAAAGGAAAAATTTACTAAACGACAATTTGGGCGATATTGAGTTATATATATCACTAGAACCATAAAAAAATCCTGCGTCGATTAGTCCCACTCTCAAACTGCTGGGGTAGTTTTTGTTGTCGCTTGGTATTTTATATTTTGTTGATTATTTACAGTTTTCGGCAACCAAGCGACAAAAAATTTGGTCAGTTCTTTAAAATGATCAAAAAAGTCACCTGTCGGTTGACTGGAAGATATTGAGTTGGTTGACTGGAAGATATTGGGTTGGTTGACTGGAAGATATTGTGTTGGTTGACTGGAAGATATTGTAATGTAGCAATAAGTCCGCCATTGTACCTTTTTTTTATTGTGCAATAAAGAGATTTTCATTAATTCATTTATTCATCTTAGCAATCTTTATGTTAGTTTAGATTTGAAGAATACATTATATTACATTTTCGTCGTGTACAATTGACGGCTAAAAACCGCTGCTCTTGGACGTGTCAAAATAATTGTTCACCTGCGATGCGAGTTTACCTACAATTGATCTTTTGGCCCGAGCTAAACGAAAGCGTTCGCTACCGGAAAGCTGCATAGTTGGACGGTGTCGACTACAACGGGCGAACCCGTCACCCCAGGCTGGTATAACGATATGTGATCGTTCTTTCAGCTGCGGGATGAACGTAGAAGACGCACCGGGCAGTTGACTCAGCGGGCAGACCAAGCGCCTCCGCTATCAGTTACTGCCAAATTTTTTCCTGGTATCAAACTATCTCCTGGTATCGGGTATCCGAATGATCAAATAGAGTCGTCAACTACAACAGGCGAGCCCGTCACCTCAGGAAGTTTTAACGTATAGTCATTCTATCTCCCGTGAAGTGAGCGTAAAAGACTCGGACAAAACAGTCCACCGTCGTCGTCCGATCGGGTAGCCGATGGTCGTTTCAAGAGCAGTCGCCGTAAGGTCAAAATAAAATTCAAAATTAAATTAATAAGTACTGACCTTATGAAGCTCGGCGACGAAAGGAGACGGGGGCCGCATAGACGTGGAACGGCAAGCGCGCAACATATCTGAAAAATAAAACAAAATAGTACTTAGGAGGATCGTTGATAATCTGACCAACCTTAGAAGAATAGTCCGGTCTCTCCGCTGTTGACCGTTGAGGGAGTTAATGGGCCCTAGCTGAGGTGGCCACGAAGACCCATTCTGTTCAGGGTTGGTCACACTCACGGGTCGACACCTATCCGACGGGGCCTCCACCGACTTAGGTTGGTGCGCGAGGACGGCTCCGCAAATAGATTATGAATGCGAGCATGATGCTATGTATATATATGTGTAGGTATGTATATATATATTTATGTATGTGTGTATGTATGCGTATGTATATATTCTTATGTATTATGCAATGCAACTTAAGTTCATAATATCAAAAGAGTCAGCTCGTCGATACAATTAAACAAAAATCAGCATCCCTAGATACGGGTCTCTGACCTAGTTAGGAATGCGGTTAAACATTTTCACCATAGGATGTGCTCAATCTCTCCCAACTCAACCATATTATGTAAATGGTGTTTATATGACGTATTATATGGTAAATTAATAAAATAAAATAAAATAACTGAATAGGTGTTGAATCGTGTTGAACCAATCAGAGTTTACCTACAATTGATCTTTTGGCCCGAGCTAAACGAAAGCGTTCGCTACCGGAAAGCTGCATAGTTGGACGGTGTCGACTACAACGGGCGAACCCGTCACCCCAGGCCGGTATAACGATATGTGAT
This sequence comes from Micropterix aruncella, assembly GCA_944548615.1. Classification (NCBI taxonomy): domain Eukaryota; kingdom Metazoa; phylum Arthropoda; class Insecta; order Lepidoptera; family Micropterigidae; genus Micropterix; species Micropterix aruncella. The sequence goes on from OX155970.1 coordinate 23,841,245, forward strand.
CGTTCTTTCAGCTGCGGGATGAGCGTAGAAGACGTACCGGGCAGTTGACTCAGCGGGCAGACCAAGCGCCTCCGCTATCAGTTACTGTTAAATTTTTTCCTGGTATCAAACTATCTCCTGGTATCGGGTAGCCGAATGATCAAATAGAGTCGTCAACTACAACAGGCGAGCCCGTCACCTCAGGAAGTTTTAACGTATAGTCATTCTATCTCCCGTGAAGTGAGCGCAGAAGACTCGGACAAAACAGTCCACCGTCGTCGTCCGATCGGGTAGCCGATGGTCGTTTCAAGAGCAGTCGCCGTAAGGTCAAAATAAAATTCAAAATTAAATTAATAAGTACTGACCTTATGAAGCTCGGCGACGAAAGCGAGACGGGGGCCGCATAGACGTGGAACGGCAAGCGCGCAACATATCTGAAAAATAAAACAAAATAGTACTTAGGAGGATCGTTGATAATCTGACCAACCTTAGAAGAATAGTCCGGTCTCTCCGCTGTTGACCGTTGAGGGAGTTAATGGGCCCTAGCTGAGGTGGCCACGAAGACCCATTCTGTTCAGGGTTGGTCACACTCACGGGTCGACACCTATCCGACGGGGCCTCCACCGACTTAGGTTGGTGCGCGAGGACGGCTCCGCAAATAGATTATGAATGCGAGCACGATGCTATGTATATATATGTGTAGGTATGTATATATATATTTATGTATGTGTGTATGTATGCGTATGTATATATTCTTATGTATTATGCAATGCAACTTAAGTTCATAATATCAAAAGAGTCAGCTCGTCGATACAATTAAACAAAAATCAGCATCCCTAGATACGGGTCTCTGACCTAGTTAGGAATGCGGTTAAACATTTTCACCATAGGATGTGCTCAATCTCTCCCAACTCAACCATATTATGTAAATGGTGTTTATATGACGTATTATATGGTAAATTAATAAAATAAAATAAAATAACTGAATAGGTGTTGAATCGTGTTGAACCAATCAGAGTTTACCTACAATTGATCTTTTGGCCCGAGCTAAACGAAAGCGTTCGCTACCGGAAAGCTGCATAGTTGGACGGTGTCGACTACAACGGGCGAACCCGTCACCCCAGGCCGGTATAACGATATGTGATCGTTCTTTCAGCTGCGGGATGAGCGTAGAAGACGTACCGGGCAGTTGACTCAGCGGGCAGACCAAGCGCCTCCGCTATCAGTTACTGTTAAATTTTTTCCTGGTATCAAACTATCTCCTGGTATCGGGTAGCCGAATGATCAAATAGAGTCGTCAACTACAACAGGCGAGCCCGTCACCTCAGGAAGTTTTAACGTATAGTCATTCTATCTCCCGTGAAGTGAGCGCAGAAGACTCGGACAAAACAGTCCACCGTCGTCGTCCGATCGGGTAGCCGATGGTCGTTTCAAGAGCAGTCGCCGTAAGGTCAAAATAAAATTCAAAATTAAATTAATAAGTACTGACCTTATGAAGCTCGGCGACGAAAGCGAGACGGGGGCCGCATAGACGTGGAACGGCAAGCGCGCAACATATCTGAAAAATAAAACAAAATAGTACTTAGGAGGATCGTTGATAATCTGACCAACCTTAGAAGAATAGTCCGGTCTCTCCGCTGTTGACCGTTGAGGGAGTTAATGGGCCCTAGCTGAGGTGGCCACGAAGACCCATTCTGTTCAGGGTTGGTCACACTCACGGGTCGACACCTATCCGACGGGGCCTCCACCGACTTAGGTTGGTGCGCGAGGACGGCTCCGCAAATAGATTATGAATGCGAGCACGATGCTATGTATATATATGTGTAGGTATGTATATATATATTTATGTATGTGTGTATGTATGCGTATGTATATATTCTTATGTATTATGCAATGCAACTTAAGTTCATAATATCAAAAGAGTCAGCTCGTCGATACAATTAAACAAAAATCAGCATCCCTAGATACGGGTCTCTGACCTAGTTAGGAATGCGGTTAAACATTTTCACCATAGGATGTGCTCAATCTCTCCCAACTCAACCATATTATGTAAATGGTGTTTATATGACGTATTATATGGTAAATTAATAAAATAAAATAAAATAACTGAATAGGTGTTGAATCGTGTTGAACCAATCAGAGTTTACCTACAATTGATCTTTTGGCCCGAGCTAAACGAAAGCGTTCGCTACCGGAAAGCTGCATAGTTGGACGGTGTCGACTACAACGGGCGAACCCGTCACCCCAGGCCGGTATAACGATATGTGATCGTTCTTTCAGCTGCGGGATGAGCGTAGAAGACGTACCGGGCAGTTGACTCAGCGGGCAGACCAAGCGCCTCCGCTATCAGTTACTGTTAAATTTTTTCCTGGTATCAAACTATCTCCTGGTATCGGGTAGCCGAATGATCAAATAGAGTCGTCAACTACAACAGGCGAGCCCGTCACCTCAGGAAGTTTTAACGTATAGTCATTCTATCTCCCGTGAAGTGAGCGCAGAAGACTCGGACAAAACAGTCCACCGTCGTCGTCCGATCGGGTAGCCGATGGTCGTTTCAAGAGCAGTCGCCGTAAGGTCAAAATAAAATTCAAAATTAAATTAATAAGTACTGACCTTATGAAGCTCGGCGACGAAAGCGAGACGGGGGCCGCATAGACGTGGAACGGCAAGCGCGCAACATATCTGAAAAATAAAACAAAATAGTACTTAGGAGGATCGTTGATAATCTGACCAACCTTAGAAGAATAGTCCGGTCTCTCCGCTGTTGACCGTTGAGGGAGTTAATGGGCCCTAGCTGAGGTGGCCACGAAGACCCATTCTGTTCAGGGTTGGTCACACTCACGGGTCGACACCTATCCGACGGGGCCTCCACCGACTTAGGTTGGTGCGCGAGGACGGCTCCGCAAATAGATTATGAATGCGAGCACGATGCTATGTATATATATGTGTAGGTATGTATATATATATTTATGTATGTGTGTATGTATGCGTATGTATATATTCTTATGTATTATGCAATGCAACTTAAGTTCATAATATCAAAAGAGTCAGCTCGTCGATACAATTAAACAAAAATCAGCATCCCTAGATACGGGTCTCTGACCTAGTTAGGAATGCGGTTAAACATTTTCACCATAGGATGTGCTCAATCTCTCCCAACTCAACCATATTATGTAAATGGTGTTTATATGACGTATTATATGGTAAATTAATAAAATAAAATAAAATAACTGAATAGGTGTTGAATCGTGTTGAACCAATCAGAGTTTACCTACAATTGATCTTTTGGCCCGAGCTAAACGAAAGCGTTCGCTACCGGAAAGCTGCATAGTTGGACGGTGTCGACTACAACGGGCGAACCCGTCACCCCAGGCTGGTATAACGATATGTGATCGTTCTTTCAGCTGCGGGATGAGCGTAGAAGACGTACCGGGCAGTTGACTCAGCGGGCAGACCAAGCGCCTCCGCTATCAGTTACTGTTAAATTTTTTCCTGGTATCAAACTATCTCCTGGTATCGGGTAGCCGAATGATCAAATAGAGTCGTCAACTACAACAGGCGAGCCCGTCACCTCAGGAAGTTTTAACGTATAGTCATTCTATCTCCCGTGAAGTGAGCGCAGAAGACTCGGACAAAACAGTCCACCGTCGTCGTCCGATCGGGTAGCCGATGGTCGTTTCAAGAGCAGTCGCCGTAAGGTCAAAATAAAATTCAAAATTAAATTAATAAGTACTGACCTTATGAAGCTCGGCGACGAAAGCGAGACGGGGGCCGCATAGACGTGGAACGGCAAGCGCGCAACATATCTGAAAAATAAAACAAAATAGTACTTAGGAGGATCGTTGATAATCTGACCAACCTTAGAAGAATAGTCCGGTCTCTCCGCTGTTGACCGTTGAGGGAGTTAATTGGCCCTCGCTGAGGTGGCCACGAAGACCCATTCTGTTCAGGGTTGGTCACACTCACGGGTCAACACCTATGCGACGGCCTCCACGTATGAAGTGCGAGCCTGGGTAGGACTCTGGCCCTATGGTTAGTTTCCTATGCTAGGATTATCAACTCTTCCCTAATCAGCTTGAATTCCCCCACCTTATGGGCAGTTTCCCCTAGGAATCAAACTTCTGGCGTTTCTGGACGGTCTGCGCACCGTGCGGCATAAGCCAATCGACTGTGCACTCTGACTAACAACTTGGGTTGTCGACTACAACGGGCGAACCCGTCACCCCAGGCTGGTATAACGATCTTACACCGCATGGTGAGACACAGTCTAGATTTTCTCAGTAAATAAGCCCAAATTGAAAAAAAGTTGTATGTTATTTTAAGCTGCATTTTAGTTTCTCTATAAAATCCGATATTCAAATAACCAAATTTCTCAAAAATAAAAATATCGAAAATAAAATTTTTTTTCCGTATTTTTGTTGTTGTTTTTATCGATAGAAATTCAAGCCTTCTCTATACACATTGAAAAATTTCGGCTTTTGCCGCCAAACTATGAACTCTGAAAACGTGGTCAGTTTGTAAACGACGTGTAAATATCAAAATACATCTAATTCCTTGAGTATATACCTCCTACATTGAATAATAACGATTTTATAAGCGAAATAAACCAATATTTTCACTACACTCACGAGATTTCGTTCGTTTTGAAAAAAATGTTGATCTCGACCGCCATTGACGTGTTGCGCCATTTCACAAATTTACTAAAAACTACGTGAAAAAAAGGAAATGGCCTTCTCCAAACGGTAATTATCATTCCTACACAATTTTAGAATGCATATAACTCACTTTTACGGGTAAAATCCAACTAAAAACACTCACAATTGTAATTTCGGTAACGAGTCGCGCGGCGCTCAGTCGAACGAAATGTCGCACTGGCGAAGCGGAATTTTCCACGAGTTGGCAGAGTTGCCATGTATCGTACAGATTTTATCGCATGATACTATCGTATACAGTAATGGTAACGAATCATTGGCTATTTTCTGGCATCAAACGATAAAATATAGAAGCGCGTTCTATTTTTTAATGGATTTTTTACCAAACGGCGACTGTGGCCTCCATCATGATGACCCTATTGGGACGCCTCACATTTCAACGTATTAAAGTTTATATCCCTAATGGGACGCCTCACATTTGACGGGTTAAAATATTGTATATTATAAATTATATATTTACCTCAATTGTCGTTACTCAAATGGACCATATGTCGTTTGAAATGAACCATTTTTAAAAAAAATATATAAAACAATTAAAAATAAAAATATATGCGATCTTTCGTGTTGCAATATAGAGTGCGCCTCCCGCCGACTTAATAATATTACTGCGCGATTATTAAGGTTAATGAGGATATCCGCTTGCGATACTTGTCCGTCGCAAAGTGGCACGAACACGTGAATGCTATAGTGTATAACCACTCGGCTGATGTACCAGTTGGTATGTAAGTATATCGATGAAAATGGAAGGCTAAGTAGTTACTGGTGACCTTCCTAACTTGCGCTCGGGCAAGTCACACAACCGTGCGAATTAATTGAAAGAAAGAGTATTTTTCTTCGAAAAGTGCTTTATTGTAAATAAACATACAAAAACAGTACTGGTAGTTTTAATATAGAATGTGTCCTTCTTTTACGTTGATAACACATTTCACCCTTGTAGGCATAGAAATTACCAGGTTTAAAGAGCTTCCTTTCAGTTCATCATTGCGAAACCTGACTTGAATTACTGCACTGATCATATTGGTTTTCGCTGTATAGTCCATCTTGGAGAGCCGTTTTTTGCAAATGGCCCAAAAGGTTTTTGTTCGGGTTGAGATCGGATGGAGTGTCCTTGCCATTCAAGTAAAATTGGTTCTGTGTGAAAAACTGTCTCAAATTTTTCGAAGAATGGCATGGAGAGAGATCCTGAAGAAAAATTCCCTCGTTGGAAGTATAGACCTTGTGGAGCTCCCGTATCATATGGTTTGATAAGAAGTCTATATATTGGTTTGAATTCATCATCTTAAAGACTGGCTCGAGTGATCCAGGGCTATGATAGGAGAAGCAACCCCAAAACGTATTCTTCATATGCTGCTTTACTCTCTACTGTAGTGGCGTCAATATTTATTTCAGATTGATGAAATTATCTGTTTAGGTAGACTTCACTGATGCATGTATTTTTTTTGCTTTTATGCACCAGAAGTTGTTTATCTTTGAGAGTTGTTTTCCTCATCCGACCACATTTTCCCTTTCGTTTGATGTTCACCGCTCCCGTCATTTTGATCTGATTAACAATCCTGCTGTCGGATGCGAGGCAAATTCAACATTCTGAGCTATCTGTCGGTACGTCATATAAGAGTGCTCAGCAAGCGTAATTATCCGTTCCCGCTTTTTAGGAGTGATAGCCATGCTTGAAAAGTCACTTAAATTACGCAGAACAAATCTGCTATTTACAAAAAACAACAAATTTCCTACTGAAAACATACCAACAAAACATAGAATACGTTTTTTTACATTTCACATGTGCTCGAATAACTGACAGGTTAAAAAATATTGCCAGAATTTAAAATATAGTAGATAGTTTCCAGAAACAAAAGAAAAGTTTAATTATATTGCTTGTTCCAATTCATTCGCATCGCAGGTACGTACAGATAATATTTTGTCAGCTAAATCAGTTGGTATTCCAGGTCTCGGCAATTCCTTGCAGGTCTTCCAGGTCTCCACAAATACATAATTACAATATTATCTTCTTCTTCATCATACGCCTCTCCAATCACTCTCCATCCGGATCGGTTGTCCGTTTCCCCCATCCAGACAGGTTCAGCTGTCTCCTTGATGTCATAAGGTTGTACTGTTCGTCATGATTGGAGGTATTTAGCCCGATACCCGCCACGTCGGCCACACGTCTTAGCGAGCTCCACACTTTCAGGAAAATGTTTCCATTTCCTAGGCTTGTGGCAACCTGGTCGGGTTACTTAACCGCCGAATTACACTATATTCACTAAATTTATTATTCAATTATTATTTATTGTTGAGAAAATTTCAAAATATATGTTGACATTTAGAATTTAAATTTCGAGAAATATTATACAGGGTACAAATTTATCTAAATGCAATTTTGCAAAATAAAATTTGAGTTACTCAATTAACGATAGTGCATGTGCGATTTTTCTGAAATGCAACCCCTCGAATGAGAGGCTACCAATTCTGGTTGCCTACGGCAAAATGTATACAAAATGTATATAAATTTATATAAATGTAAATATAAATGTGCGCCGCTCTATAGTAATCCGCTCTATAGTAATGCTATATAGCTCTATAGTAAACCCCGCTCTATGTAAATGTAAATGTAAATGTAAATATAAATTTATATACATTTTGCCGTAGGTAACCCGAGCTAATCGCCAATTATTTGAGGGGAGGCATTTGTCAGCGAGGCATTTTGTACTCGCGAAATCATATCCCGATGGCATTTCTTTGCGGGAGGAGGCGTTACATTTATGTATTTTTCTGACTGCAGCGACGCAATATACCCGCGGAAACGACTTTCGATCCGCAAACTTTTCGATGCGAGGGATTGTCGGAAACTTTCGTGGAGTATTTTCTGTCCCGATGGAGTCTCGACACGAGTTAACCCGAAAGCACTCAGTTCACTGCTCGCTCACGTCTATCTTCCCTGCGCTATTATATGAAAGATAATCTGAGAGAGTAGTATAGTTCCTGCAATATACCTTGATCCCTTTAGCATCGATGTAACAAGGACAATCATTAAAAACAAATAATATACATGACTGCCTCGATTCCTCTTCCTTATGTAGCCGTGATACGGTGTCTACCGAATCACGGCTACAATCCGGGTTAACAACTTTGCCCAGTTGTTAACCCGGGATCGGGTAGCCGATTGGTTGTTTTAAGAGCAGTTGCCGTAAGGTAAACAGCTACACTTGCTCTATAGGAGACAGTACTGTTTCCAGACTCCCTTGGCTGTCGGTCAGAATGCACAATCGGTTGGCTGACGCCGCACGGTGCGCTAACCGTCCAGCAACGCCCAAAGGTTGACTCCCAGGGGAAACCGGTCCGCAGGCCGGAGCCCTACCCGGGCTCGCACTTCTACGTGGAGGCCGTCGAAAGGGTGTTGAATCGTGAGTATGCCCGACCCTGAACAGTGACCATGGCCCACTAGCTCCCGAGGAGGTAACCGGATGGGGATCGAACTGTGAATCCGACCGACCAAAAATAACGAGCATTTCATACGGACCAAGCTGCACAGGAAACTTTAGCTGCCGTTAGATTCGCCAGCAGATCATTTTAATTTCCTGGAAAAAATATCGCGCGGCAAAGCTGAAAACGGGCGATTTTTTAAATGAGGAAATAAAAGCGCGAGTCGCCGAAATAATTTGTTTTTTTGGCGCCAGCAGCTTAAACAAATTACCGCGGCGGGCACATCAGCGGAAAATCGATTTAATTTAATTTTTGCAGTGTAACGATTTTTCGGGTTTCAGCCGCGTGCATGATTTTACGCCTCGCTTAACCGGAAACTCGTTGACTGGCCGAATCGCACATATTAAAATTGATATCAACTATTTGGAAATGGCTGAAATGGATATTGAAAATTTTACGCATATTACTTTCCCGGTCCCCCGACCGACGAGGCGGGAACGTATTGTGAACTCGCAAAAAAATTAAATGAGGTGAAGACGGAATATCCATTTTGAGCATGATTAACATGATTAAGAATCATTTCCATATTAAATTCTGTCTGTGTTAGTCGGGGCCAGTGATAAAAATAATACAGAAATAATAAAGAAATTTTACGTAAATAAATAAAAACTATAGTCTGTATTTATCCATTGAGTCGATGTTACTCGGAAATATCATTCCTTACTTAAGGAAGAAATTACAGAAACAGTAGTTATTTGTTATACGCAGTTTTATTAGGAATTTGATTTTAAATATTTTTCGGGGTCACCAGTATGAGGGAGTTCTCTAATGTCGTGAGTAATCGATGATCAGAGTTCCAATTTTGTGACGTGGTGGTTTCCTCGTCGAGTACATGCGGTAGATAAACACAGTGTTTAATATTTAGACGATATAATTATCCCAAAGAGAAGTTAAGGAGAGATGGTTTACCGGTGATAACGTTGACAGTGTATGTGACAGTCATTATGACAGTGAAGAAGTCCATACGAACAGGTCCCACAATTCAAGTATTTAGGATCGTTGATTACGGAAAAGAAAGTGGCATTGATTGCCGATGTCCATAGCCGGGTCGGTCATGCAACAGCAACATTTGCCTCGCTCAAGTGGTGCATATGGAAGCGAACAAATATTACCATCAAAACCAAAGTACGACTATGCCGATTGTTGGTTCTTCCCATTCTTCTGTATGGCTCGGAAACGTGGACGTTACTACAATCGGACCTCAACAAGTTCGAAGTCTTCCAAATGGGATGCTTGAAGCATCGCGATGCTAGGTGTCTCACTCCGGGACCGAATTTGAAACGAGACCATTAGAGAAAGATGCGATCTACTAACTCCAAAGATACGATCGAAGAAGAAATACAAAAACGTCGACTACGATGGTTCGGCCATGTTTGTCGAATGAACGATAATCGCTTGCCACGTGAACTTCTTTGGCGAGATCGTCCGACAGAATGGAGAATTCAGCGATCGGCACTGAAGAAAACCTGGCTAAATAACATCAAAGACGACCTTAAGAATCAACGATTATCGGCTAGGGATGCTCGAGACTTGGCAAAAAATCGTCAAGAATGGAAGCGAATCGTGAATGGAGTACGAGATACAGCGGCACCGACAGCAGCGTATTGGCTGCGAGGGCGACCCCCTCCCCAATCACCGGCTACGGAATAAATAATAATAATAATAATGACAGTGAATAATTTTGCTAATTGTACGTGCTTATATATCAGTGGAATTTCTACTGGTAACGTAATTCTCATGTGAATTAATAAACTCATGACTGTGAAAGACGTTCTTTTCTATACAATGATAAATTGCAACGTATGAAAGAAATGAAATTATTATTTCTTTGAAAGCTATTTGTCATCAGGCACGTTGACAGTTTTGCCTGTTAATTGGCGTCAATTAAATATCGGAAATATAAATGTTTGTTGATTTAAATTATTTTAAATGTTGCATGGTTCATCATCATTAGTCACTACAGAAACATCTTCCTGTATAAAAAAATAAAAACATTAATTTTCTGGCATTTGCGCTGGGCGTGTACGATCGAGACGCCAGCGGAGGGAAGAAATAAAAACCATCGGCAGCTGCATCTGCTCTAAATAGTCACTCACCCTGCTACGATCAACACAGAAATTAGCACGATAGTTTTACAAGATTAGCTAGATTTGGAAAAAGCATTTGAAACATTTCTAAGTTTAGCGTTGACTTTTTAGGAGTGCTGAAAGTTATGGTTGAGGGGCCAGCGACAAAAAAGGGAAACAGTTTTGTAAAAGCTGATACTTTCAGATAAGACAGTATTTTAGCGATAGAATGCTGGAGTAGAGTCAGCAGGCCAGACTCCGGGACACCTGGCGCTGGCGTACTAGGAAAGGTGTAATTTTTATTAGTACCCCCGAAGTGTTTCTGAAAAGCTTAAAATTCATCAGTAGACAGTGGATGTAATAAAGAACTCGAAACAAATGGCCCGACTGCTAAACAAATAACGCGTGGCATCAGCATTACTTCATACATGCCACAAAAATGAAGTCCCTGCAAATACGCCTGTACGTATTTGTTGGTAACTAATACGCATCGTTTCAATGTGCCGTGCGATATAATGGATTTCATTTTTGTGACATGTATGGAGTAATGCTGATGCCACGCATTCTAGTGTTAAGCAGTCTAAACATTTGTTTCGAGTTACTTAATTACTCTGCTGTAAAACTCTCTTGTTTAATGGGATTCGAAATTTAATTTCTAAGCGTCAACATATATTTTGAAATTTTCTCAAAAATAAATAATAATTAAATTATAAATTTAGTGAATATAGTGCAATTTGGCGGTTAAAGTAACCCGACCAGGTTGCCACAAGCTTAGGAAATGGAATAATTATCCTGAAAGTGTGGAGCTCTCCAAGACGTGTGGCCGACGTGGCGGGTATCGGGCTAAATACCTCCAATCATGATGAACAGTACATAAACGGACAACCGATCCGGATGGAGATTGATTGGAGAGGCGTATGCCCAACGTTGGGCGAATACGCGCTTATGAAGAAGAAGAAGAAGAAAACTCTCTTAAACAGATACCAATGAATGCTTTGAAGGAGTTTTTCGCAGACTCTCCAAAGACGATTGTTTTCCATTGTAAAAAGTTATCTAAATTCTTGAAAAATAAAACTCTATAGGAGCAAGATCTGGCAAGTACGGTGATTGATCGAGACTCTCCAGCCGCAACTCCTCCAACTTCGCCACTGTTTGCAGTGCACTCTTTGGCTATACTGTGTCATGCAGAAGAACAAGGCGATGAGCGATTGATCAGGCTCGGCTATTTATTCACGAGCTTCTCCGTCATTGTTTGCAGTTATTAATAGTACACATTTACGGTAACTATATAGCCAGACTGCAGGAAGCTGTAATAGAAAACACCAGCATAGGATTTCATATTTGAAAATAATGCAAATTTTCTACTTTACCATGGTTGGACAAACGAAAATATTTGAACAAAAACAAGTGACGGAAAGACACATAAACAGCTGATTTTTAAAAAGAATAAGATGTCCTTGAAACAAAATTTATTTGAATTTGCAATTCTAACTCAAACCCAAGTCATCCAAGTTTAAAGTGGATGATGTGAAAATAATAAATTAATAGTTTAAAAAAAAACACTAAAAACACGCTTTTGGGCTATGATACGATATTCACATACACACGGCTATGATACGATATTCCATCATGGAATGCCAGTGCCTATCTTCCGGCTTCATCATCAGACCTTGAAACCTAATCGTGGTCAAAGTTCATTCCAAGACTTTTCTAACAAGTCCAAACACAGCTATGATACGATGTTCCATTATGAAGTTCCAGTTTATATCTTCCGACTCAATCATCAGATCAGTTCGACAGTACCATATTATTGTATTGTCATCAGCTAGTAGCCCGGTACTGCTTACCAGGCCAAGCAGATCACTAACCTTCAAGTTGGGCAGATCGCTGGGTTTGAGAAAGGCTCGTCCCAGTAAACTGTGTCTTTTTGCAGCGAGGCCTGGGCAGCGATCAACGATGTGTCGCTGTCTTTAGGTTATTTGCCATATATTTGGCAGTCCTTGCTCTCGGTCAAGCCCAGGCTGAATAGATGTGCTCTAAGGGTTGTGTGTCCGGTGAGGCAACCGATAGTGTTTCTCAGGTTCTTTTTGCTCATGTCAAGTGGGGCCTTGGTTTTCCTTTGAAGGGGTTGCTCCATCATGGCTTTTGCCTGGCGACATCCCTGGCTCTGTTTCCAGGATGCCCGATGTTCCTACTCCGAGCAGTCCCTGATGATTTTAATACTAAACACGATGCATTTACCTTACTTGTTTGATATGTACATTAGGACATTTGGACATTCGGACAACTATTTAGGTATATGATATTTGGACAGTGTAGGTTACCCTATGACACCCGGGATTCTAAACATTCTAACAAGACCATACACTTCCAAATCGGTTTAAGCAATTAAAAGTTATAGTGGATTGAAAAAATGGAAAATATACCCTGAATATATTACAATGTTTTTTTTTTGGGCAGTCGTGTAAAAAAACACTTTTTTTAATTTGTTGAGTGGGGTTTTTCTAAGGTCTTTATGAACCTTGTAACACTGCGACCATTGCTGATCTATTGTGTTCGCCACCTACTATAGTTCTGCGCTAAGCATCGTGTCATTTAAGAACCGTAGCAGGCTTTTGGCGCCAGATTGTTTTACCTCCTCAGGTTGGAGGTAGTGACCACCCAAGTGGGTGTATCTTTTAAGCTTCAGCGGGCCACACTCGCACATGAGGTGCTGGGGAGTTTCCTCTGCCCCTTGGCTGAACCTGCACATTTTTGTGTCTCTGAGTTTGAGGTTGAACAGGTTACATTTTTGTGTAACTAAACGCGTTTTGAACGCTAAAACTTCGTCTTATTTTCAATTCAACGCTAACAACTCAGAAACCTTGTTGAAGTGGAATGGATCCCTAATACACCAATGTACGATACCAGACTAACAGTCGGAGAAATCATGTACGACCATCTCACAGTCCCTTTTGGAATCCCACAGGGCTCCTTTGCCCTTTAACGCTTAAATTAGATACTCGTTCTCACTTCTCTGTCTATATAGGATTTGGAACGGCGGTGTAGTTGAGATAGAATGCCAATCTCGACGCTGATTCAGTCGCTGGATTGGCCCGCGTAGGATAATAAAGGCAGAATAAGAAAACGCGTTGCACCTCCTAGGTCGCGCGGGCGCACAATGGGCTGATCACTAGGAAACGTGGCAACGTTCAAAAACTATATTTTGAGATCTAACATGGAATTATAATGTGGAGAGTTGTATAAATAAGTAAATAAAAAAAACTACAAATAAATGAACAAATAAATGTTTCAATAAATTAAATGTGGTAAAAAGTTTCCTTATTATATACACCTATAGCTCATTATAAAAAGCAGCCTTACAATTTTAAATCTAATTTCCTTATATATCAATATTATTGTTTTTTACACGCTATATTTGTTTTTTACACCTTGCAATGTTTGTCAATATGTTTGTTTAGGTCAAATTTTGCAAGCAGAATTTGAACCACTTCCTCTTATCCTATAAAGTTGATTTTTTTCATGTTGGTTCAGTTCCCATGACAATACATTTTTAGGGTATGCATGACCCGATTCAGCACCCAGGATTGACTCCCGACGAGGGGACTCCTCAATGGTCAATAGCACAGTTACGAAATGTTCTATACGCATTCAATTATGATGGCCCGTTATAAGTTTTATCATTACATGGCTGTTGCACCCAGGATTGACTCCCGACGAGGGGACTCCTCGACGGTCAAGAGCACAGACACAAAATTTTGTATACGCATTCAATTATGATAGCCCGTTATAAGTTTTATCATTACATGGCTGTTGCACCCAGGATTGACTCCCGACTAGGGGACTTCTCAACGGTCAACAGTACAGTCACGAAATTTTGTATATGTATTCAATTATGATAGCCCGTTCTAAGTTTCACGTTAACATGGCTGCGCCAGGGTTGGCTCGGAATAGGGCATTTAAATAAAAGCTTATTTGTTACAATGTTTTTTTACTATTAACTTATTAAAAAGTCAACTAAATGTTATCAAGAATCAAATATAGAAAATAGTATCATAGCCTACGAAAGGATATGGGTTACCATTTTTTGCATTAACTGTTACTTTGCGTCATGAACCCATAGTTACGTATTTTTCAGCCACTCTGCGGATTGAACTCTCCGTTTGTAGCCTCCGACATGGTTCTGACGCAAACTTTAATCCATCCTCTTTAAAACACCTACGAAGATGGGGCGCTATCTCTATTTTTAGGCGAATTATTGGAGTTAGAAATTACAAGTACTTCGATAGAAACTATACCTCAGTTACTTATGATTGTCTTCCCACGCCGGTAGTGATTTTAACCTTCAATTAGTCACCTCAATAATGTTACACTAATGTTCGCGTTGCCGCGTTGCCATTAACCCCGATTTCAAAAGTAAAATTAAATGAATTATTTACTGCTTTATAGTATAGTTAGTGCACTACAAATGGAACTGGAACTGGAACTGATACAATGGAACTGATATTAAAGAGGTATTCATTTTACAAAAAAGGGCCGTGAGAGCAATACGCGGATTAAATAGAAGAGAATCTTGCAAACCACTATTTCTTGAACTAAAGATCCCCACCGTTTATACCATATTTATTCACGAAAGCCTGTGCGAATTCTATAAAAATAAAGGAAAGCACCAAACTCTTGCCCACATACATTCCCACAATACAAGGCACAAATCGATGTATACTCATAATTCTATACCTGCAACATCACAATTTCAAAGGACAACTCAATACAGAAACATAACATTTTATAACAGGTTACCAGATGAATTAAAAAATATACAAACATATACACTATTCAAAAAACTTACCAAGGAATTTTTACTGCAAAAATGTTTATATGGCACGGACTTTTAAAATTTTACATTCACAATTGACTACTTGTTTATTTTATTTATTTTTTTATTTTATTTTATTTTTTCTTTTTTTAACTTCCATTTTAATCCTATTCTGAACACTTCATTTTATAGACAATTTACTCACTGATTATGTAACATGATTTAGGAATTATTGCTTTTATTTCTATATTTTTACTCTGATTATTATTTGATGCTTTCCAAATTGGACTCCTTGATTATTATTATTGTTATTGTTTTCTTTATTTAAAGATTTATACTTTTTTATTTTTTTATTTTTGGATTTGGTATTTCTATTTTTGATATTTCTAAATGATCTCTTTAATATTTAGACAATGTAATGGTTGATTTTGTATAGTTTATTGACTTTCAGATTTCTAACTTGATTTAATTTTATTTTTGCCAGATAAATGATATGTTTAAAATAGGAATATTATAAAAAATGTATTTATTAATTGTAAGTTCTATACCCTTACCGGGTTTTTTGGAATAAATCAACTTTGAACTTTGAACTTTGAAACTGAGTACTGGCTATCTCGCGGTTCCTGGCTATCTCGCGGTACGGACATGGAAGAGTAAACCAATAAAGAAAAATGGACGAAGGACGTAATGGAATGGTATCCTAAAATGGGAAAAGACAAAAAGGACGTCAAATTAAAAGATGGGAAGATGACTTACCGAAAGGATGAAGAAGATTGGCTTGGAACAGAGATGAATGGAAGAAAATGGGAGAGGCTTATGTCGAAGGACAACCCGATCAAAAAACTGACTGCTGAAGAATATGATACATTATTATCGCGGGGTAAAAATTTAGTCGTCACTTCTGCCCGGGACAGTTTTGCGCGTGAAGTCGATGGCCTTGAGAAAAAACGACCATAACTTTTAAACTACTATACGGATCGTAAAAATAATAACTGTAAAATGATCGCATTGAAATTTTAAATATAAAACATTATAACATTATCTCGTAAAACAATTAAGATAATTATTAATAAATATTACAAAGTTAGCACAGCGCGGAGCGCCCTAACCAATATTGATTAGATACCATTTTAGGCATTTGTAAGCGTCTAACCAAGACTGGTTAGCTCAAATAGGAAAGGTTAAAAATTAATAAAATATATTGTTTTATCACATAAGGCAAAAATCTACAATACGGTAAGTAAATAAAGGCTTGTATTATTATAATAATAATTTTATTTTATTTATTTTTTGTTTATTCACTTATTACTAATCAACATAACAGTAACACCAAGGCATTGAGAAGTAAAATTAATAAAGATATTACCATAACTATACAAATAGAATGACGCTTATAATACTAGCTATCATATAAGAATTCATCATCGAGTGAATTTCATTTAAGCGCCGCAAAGCACGCGCCAACAAGTTCCACCTCGTAAGGTTAGTGCGCGAGAACGGCTCCGCGAAAAGATGGTGCGATCGAGCACGGAGATAATTATTTGGTATGAATAGATCCACGTTGGCTAGTAAGCTAAGGTTATCAATTTTACCACGAATCAGATTGAAAACATAGGACATGGTCAGCATTTCTCTTCTGATACAGAGAGAATTATAGCCAACCATGCCCGTGATCAATGCAGTCGGATACAAAAATGGATAATATCCGTACTGCTTGAAGTACAAAAATCTCAAAAAACACTTCTGTACCTTTTCCAGCATGAGGGTATAAGTATCTTCATGTGGATTCCAAATAGCTGCATTCGTTTTCATGCGACTTCTAACAATCGAGTTGTACAACGTGCGCATAACCCGAATATTATTGAAGTACTTGGATTGCCGTATCACAAACCCTAGAAGCTTGAAACAAGTTGTAGAAAGCTGCCTAATATGTTCCTTGAAGTTTAACGTGGGGTCGAAAAAAACTCCCAGGTCCTTGACTTCAGTAACTCTGGGAAGCACACATCCAGCGATGGAGTAATCATACATCAGATGAGCATGTCTTGTGTATGTCATCACTGCACATTTGTTAATATTGAAGTGAAGGTTACGAGCTTCTCTCCATGCATAAACTGCATGAATATCACGCTGAAAGAGCTCGCAGGCCTCAGCACTTCCAGTTGATAAAAACAATTTGACGTCATTAGCAAACATTAGACAACGTGCAGATGTGACTACTTTACTCAGATTATTAACAAATAAGTTGAATAACAAAGGCCCCAAGTTTGATCTTTGGCTAACCCCCGATTGAGTGTTGTATAGTTTGGATTCAAAATTACCAAATTTAACGAATTGCTGGCAGCCCCCAAAGTAATCTGATTTTAATTCAATAGACTAGTCATCGTTGGAAAGGGTTACAATATTCTTAGTTAACATATTTGGTACCATAAGATAGATCTATCGATAACTAGGAACGTTTTAATCAGTATATTCGCCATATCCTAGTGAAATGGTCACGGCACAAATGCTGGTGGCATTTAGTACACGAAATTCTTACTTTCTTATACCTTGACCATGGGCACACAAAGCATACTTTATGAGATGCTGAACAGCAGCACCTCTTGAGATGATTTTGTATGGCCCGAGAGATGTGGTATTGTTGCTCGAGTTTGTTGGTGAGTCTATGTCATAACAAAGACGCTGTCGCCAATCCCAGCTTTCTAACGTAAACATATATCAACCATAAGTTTTAAAAAAATAGACTCAAATTTATGCAACAACAAAAAAGTCTTAATACTGACTTATTCACAAAAGTAGCACGAATAGTGGTTTGGGGGGAAATATACCCTAGACACTTTCACAGGGCACGGAGCACGCGCTTGCGACTGAATCATGCAGTGAGAAGTGATATAGGCAGTTACTGAAAACGCGGTGGAAGTAACTTTTAAAGTGAGTTAATAGTGAGAACGCGTTTTTAAAACCAGGTTTTATGAAAATGCTCTGTTCCGAGCCAACCTTGGGTGCATCAGCCATAGTGGAACTTAGAACGTGCTGTCATAATATTATAGAATGCTATACAGAATTTCGGTGATATTGACTGTTTAGGAGTACCCTCGTTGAAAGCCAAACCAGGGTGCAGCAACCCTGTCGCGGTAAAAATTAAAACCTATCTAGAAACTATCATAATTGAATGCGTATACAAAAATTCTTTTCTGTGCTCTTGACCGTTGTGGAATACCCTCGTTGGAAGCCAACCCTGAGTGCATCAGCCCTGCCGCAGTGAAACTTAGAACGGGCTGTCATAATTGAATGCGTATACAGAAATTCGTTTGTGTGCTGTTGACCGTTGAGAAGTCCCCTCTACAGGAGCCAATCCTGGGTGCAGCAGATGTGTCATAATAAAATTTAGAACGGAATTTGAAAATTAAAACTTAGAAATCATTTCGTATACAAAATATTGTGTATGTGCTGTTGAACGTGGACGAGAAGCCTCGTTGGGATCCGATCCTAGGTATAGAATCATCATCAAACTTGAAAGGTAAATAAAAGCTAGTAAAATTTAAGGTATTGCAAGCGTTTAAAGGTACCGTGAGGTTGAATATACCCCATGAGAGTTATTTTATTGACATTAAATCATTTTATTTACATAAATAAAAGTAAACAAAGTATAAAACACTTTCTCCTAGTTCTCATAGCAATCGGCTCCACTGTGGGGGTAGTGCGAGCACTCCCGCCGGGCGTGTGTACATGTTTGCGTGGGGGTTCCGCCGGCTCCAGATTTAATCAGCGCAGGGGGCTCCCGTCTGAATGGCCTACTTGATAGTGGCGAGAGGTGGATAAAGTTGCTTTAGGGGGTACTTTTTGTCGGCCGCGGGGCGTGAGCGCGCCTATCTGCCGCCTTATGAGGTGCTCGCCCGCACCGATATCCGGCGCGACACACGGTGCGGCTGGCTCGACGCGTGCGACTGTCTAACATATTTTTTACACGACTGACCAACAAAGAGAAGTGTAGTATGCATGCTTTCCGTTTCATTATTTAACCGTCACTTCTAACCGCTTGAACGGATTTAGAAGTGTGTGGTATTGTTAGAATCATTATGTCATAGCATACCTAAACTGACCAAATATCAAATAAATATTTGTCTAAATATAAACATGTCATAAAATTGTTTATTCATTTGTTTTAAATATTACTCAAGAGCATTACAGACGAATCCAATTCGCCATTGAATATTAAATCTAGAGTGTAAGTCCATAATGACTGACATTCATAGATAAACTAATGCTAACATTGAACAAAAAAAAAACATATAAACATAAAACTAAGTAAAACAAAGATTTTAATAAACATGAGATAGCAGGCAGTAACATTTTTAGCTGCCAAAGGAAAATACGAAACATGTCTATTTCTGTGAGGTAAGGAATTACCCTCCCCACTGGCCTGTCTACAAAAATATTTGTACGATGGTATGCACATTAAACATTAGATGTGATCTTCTCGCAGTGTAATTTACCAGTACGTACAATTCAAACTTACATAGTATCTCTGGAAAATAAATAGTCCTTGCATTAGTTTATATGCAAATATAATTAGGAAAATATATCGACGCGTTTCAAGAGTGTTTTATCTTAATGTTATGTTTCAAGAGTGTTGTATCTTATTGTGATAAATATCGTGTTGTCGGTGTCGACTACAACAGGCGAACTCGTCACCCCAGGCTGGAATAACGATTTAGATCGTTCTTTCAGCCGTGGGATGAGCGTAGAAGACTTGGGGACAAGACAATCTACTGTCTAGTTCACCAGCAACTCGTTAGAGACCAATGCCTTACGGCGAGGCACTGGGAAAGGTACCTAGTGGGCAGCCTCACCCCCTAACTACCAGTTTTTGGCAGGATATCTCCGTCTTCTTGACTGGTTACGGGTCCGAAGTCGCTTACTCAACCTCTACCTGTTGTATTACAGCAACATTCCTGGCTATCTCGCGGTTAAGGCGTTGGCCTCTTACGGGCTTGTGACGGAGCTTTATGGTAAATTGTTTTTGCCCTCAAGTCTTCTGCGCTCACTTCAGGGAGACAGAACGACTAATCGTTAAAACTTCCTGAGGTGACGGGCTCGACCGCTGTAGTTGACAATTCTAGTTGTTGTATTAGAGCGGTAATTCAGTTTGAATTTATCGCGGACCTGGGCGTTCTTTGACCGTAGTACCACACGTGAAACATCCACCCCCGCTGCTTAGGAAACAGTGTATTTCCATAATCTTCAGACCCCTTCAGTAATTAGTCAGAATGCACAGGCGATTGGCTTCGCCGACCGGTGCGCACACCGTCCAGTGTCGCCGGAATGCAATACCGCCGGGAGAAACCGGTCCACCAGCTCTGAGGCCTGAGATACGGGAGTCTTAACCGGGGTAACCTTCCACTCGAGAAGGCTTCTGAATATGAGCTGAATCGTGAGTTGAGCCGATCCGAGAATCTGCTTGGGCAATCCAGCAAACAATCAAGGGTGAATGGAGACGTATGATTCCTATGAAGCGGGGCGAAGTCACCTATCCTTAGAAACTATCCGATGGCCACTCGATCCCGGGTAAACTAGACAGGCAAAGGCGCCACGCTCCGCGATAAATCGAACGGATCAGCTGCTAGCTGAATTACAGCTAACATCAAGTAGAGGCCACGCAAGCGACTTCGAATCCGCGACCAGGCTGGAGGACGGAGATGTAAATGCCCTGGCGTCGTAGTTGGTGCCACTATCCGTGAACACTTCCAGAGATTTATCTTTGAATCCGTTATATGTCGATGTTTTTAGAGATAAAGTAGAGAAAGCACATATTTATGTTAATAATTCAACATGTTTATTAGAGGTTGAATTTTACATAGAAAGAGCGACTTATCCATTTGAGTGTGTTGCAGAAGATTATTTTATTAAGTAACAATGCACTCTTTTATTTTAAAATATGTCAAAGTTAATAGCATATTTCAACGTCAATAATAAGAATAATATGCGTCGATAAAATACTGCAAATTATGAAAGACGCGTGTGAAAGACGTGTTTTGATAAATTTGTGAGAGTTGCTACCCTTCACTTGACTCCAATTGATTGTGAGCGAAGGGTGGTTCTCATCGGTAAGTTTTCTCCGTTATTGAAAGTCGTTGTAGTTGAAGTTGAAGTATTTATTCAGAAGGTCTGTGTAGGTTGCCAGTTCGTAACGCCTTGTTTGATATTTCTCCGGTGTGTAGGTAGTGTGGGCGCGAGGTGAAGTCGTGATTGTGTGTCCGAAGTGTGAAGCACCGCGATAGATTCGAAGATAAGGATGATCGCGTATACTATGCGTGGTTCGGTCGACTTGAAGGTAATGAAAAGCGCGAGTACTTGTAGATGAGCGGTTACTGTCCGCCAGGGAATGATAATGATGTTTAGTCGCGGTAACTGCCCAACAAGGGAATGATAAAATATGTGTCGAATGTACTGATTTTTATATCGTGTGAATGATGCAATAGTTATGAGTGGGGTGAGAAATAAAAGTGTCACTTCGTTTCGATCAGAAGAAATGATATTAGTCATCGTTTGACTGTGCATAAAATGCCGAATTTAGTTGGAAATCAATTGCAGCTGACTCGTGTATATTCGAGCGTGTTTGCGATTTCGATTCTATAGAAATTACTTTTTTGTTGTGGGTATGTTGAACCGAGTCTCCAACAAATTCTTTGAATTATATTAGACATCAAGATAAGCAAATGAAATTACATTTTAAAACTGTAATTTGTATCACGTGATGTTGTATGTATACTTTTTGAATTTGTGGTATACGGCACTGAGAAATCAGTCCAAATCTAGTAGTGAGTGAGTGAGGTCGGCCTGAAGGATTCATTTCCCATTAACTCGAGGTAAGGCGTTGGACTCTTGCGGGTTTGTTGGTGGAGCTAGATAGTCTTCACGTTCACTCCATCGGAGATAGAACGACTCGATGCCGTTATAACTCCCTGGGTTGACGGGTTCGCCGGTTGTTCTGACACACTCAAGATATTTAGGCCATCGGAGAACCTCCGAGCGTGTGAGGAGAGATAAGACACCGGTAGCACAGATTGCCTGACTTCCTGTCTCTTTCCGGAGGTCAAAAGCAGTATGCGAAAGAGCGCGTTCTTGTGGCTAAACTATTTTCGGGTCTGTTTCCTATAGTAGCTCCAAAAATTAAATTCATGATAAATTTAAATTATGTAACTAGTTCTTCTACAAACAAGGTATGAGCATCAGCCAGGGGAATGCTATGATGTATGGTTAGATACTATGTATTATATAAAAAAATCTATTTTCCTTTCTTGGTCATATTATATTCATTCACATAAAACTCTTTTACTAAATATCTTCTACTATCTGGTAGATATACTGAACGTCAGGCAATGGCCTGTATTTAGTTAAGGTGTGGTGGGCGCTGAACAGCCACAGTGGAAATAGATCCAGGATTAAGAAAAGGAGTACCTCAAAAAACCGCTTCCTTCCTGATCTTCCCTGGCTGCCTTGCTCATGGGTAGCTACCCAGACGCTGGTACTGATCCCGATGAAACAAACTTCTTAAAATACACGGCACTTCCAGAAGTTATTTTTATGTAATTTTTCTATTACGGATAGACGAGTATTTCACGACGTGCGATATGATCCGCAGCGCGTAAATTTGATAACTGAATCGTCGACCGTGCAGTGGTCCGAGCGATGACTTTTTGTAGGTACTCTATCAACCTAAATGGTTGCATTTTGAGGTATTATAAGGTATACTATCTCATCTCAGTATAATATATATATATGAGGTTTAATAAACAATCAAGAATTCAAGCAAACTTGATTGTAATATTAGAGTCCTGTCCACCCTAGAACGGGCTAGTCCCAGTTGGGTGACAAAAACAAATAAGCAAAAGGTTAAGGTTTTGCCATCCGGTTCCTGTTACTTTTTATAGTAATTAATTCTTAAATAAATAAAAAAATGTAAATAAAATCATAATGGGCTCGGTTGCGTTTCTTCGTAAACTAAAACAAGAACTTACTTCAGCCGAACGAGACAGAGCGATACGTTAGAACGGAATATGAAATAAACTGTCGTCGATTTTCCTGCACTAAAACTACTTGTCGAACTTATAGACACCGGAATAAGTTTGAACATATATCGTGCGGTGTTAGATTTAGCTGCTTTATCCTAGGTGGGTAGTTTTAATGCGGAACAGTGACAACCGTTCATTTCACATTCCGCTCTGACGTACTACTCTGTCACGTTCACATGAACTAATTTCCGATTTTAGTTCAAGAGAAACGCAATCGAGCCCAATGTAATACTAGTATTTTTTATTAAAGGGATTATAGATTTAATAATATTTTTCAGTACACGGTATTTTGTGACTTATGTACAGTTGAAATAAAAATGCAATAGTTATATATCTCCAGTTAACAAATATTAACAAACCTTCGAACTTACTCCAACGGGTGGCAGTCACCATCCAGGGTTAACATTGAACCGATAAACGTTTTTGCGCCCAACTCTGGCGGCTTATCGCGTTTGTAATTAATTCCGATACGGTCAGTGCAAAAACGGGTTTATTGCATGATGACATATAGGCTAGCTGGCAAACAAACACTAGTCTCCATTTATAGCTATGTGTATGTCGAGTAGGTTCTATGGATTAGCGATGGGCCAACTGATAATACCGACATTTATGCCGGCCGAATTAAATTTATCGCCATATGCTTAAAAGGATATTGGATTGTTGTAGTTAATGTAGTCTTAATTAGGGTGTATTGGGTTTAGTATGATAATCTGATTAAGTCACTTTCTGATTAAGATTCTCTGCAAGAGGGAGGAAACCTCTAACCCATTGATTACTTAGTGTATTGGATCGCTCAACGTCGTACTATGAAACGCAACGTGTAGACGGCACTCGTAGTTCCAAAAATAGATTATTCTTCTATTATTATCATAATTTTATATTTATAAATAGGATAGAAACGAATTTACCTCGTGAAATTTGTAGCACCCCACGTTTCGGTGACGTTGCAGCAGCCGTTGTCCAGGGTAGATGGTCTACCCTGGACAACGGCGGCTGCATCATGCACTCTTGCACTCTTGTTGTGCTTGGTATGCTACATCTTGCACTCTTGGTGTGCTATCCACTAGAGCCGACATCCACCAATGGCTCTCTTTTCGTTTCCTTTTGTTTTTTTTTAATTTACTGGTGTATTACGATGAAAGAAGTACTTGCTATTATACAATCGTCGTCAAACATCGTCTGTGCGATTACGTGGTGGTTTCGGCGAAGTTGATAACTTTGTGAGCATTCATTCGCTACATTCTAGGGCCGAAAAACAGCTTGAATGCCAAATCGTTCCACCGTTCTTGCTATAACAGGTTCTATGTTCTGGCTCTTTTAGTGTAAATGATATTTTTCCTCGATGAACAAGAATGGCTAATAATCATTTACACTGGAAGAGCAAGAGCTAGAGCAGAATGACCACTGAAAACGGGTTTATGTCATATATGTCATATATGTCATCATGCAATAAACCCGTTTTCAGTGGCGAGCGGCCTCTTCCTTTCTTTTGCTCAGGTAATATCATAGAAATTTGTACCACATGGTCGTCTCTTGTGTAATCTTATCTGCAATAAAATATGTAATGATTATTCGAAAACACAATGATTCTGCGTGACCCCTAACTAGGCAGCGCCTATTCTAAGGAAGATACCAATTTTATATAATAACAATTTTATATGTAATTTTAAGAAAATATGCATTCTAATCTATTTGTTTCATAACCTAACAGTACATTTACACTATACGAACGTAGAGCTAGAGCAAAAGTATTCTGCTCTAGCTCTTGCTCTTCCAGTGTAAATGATTATTAGCCATTCTTGTTCATCGAGGAAAAATATCATTTACACTAAAAGAGCCAGAACATAGAACCTGTTATAGCAAGAACGGTGGAACGATTTCGCATTCAAGCTGTTTTTCGGTCCTAGAATGTAGCGAATGAATGCTCACAAAGTTATCAACTTCGCCGAAACCACCACGTAATCGCACAGACGATGTCTGACGACGATTGTATAATAGCAAGTACTTCTTTCATCGTAATACACCAGTAAATTAAAAAAAACAAAAGGAAACGAAAAGAGAGCCATTGGTGGATGTCGGCTTTAGTGGATAGCACACCAAGAGTGCAAGATGTAGAGAACAGCAAAGGCAACTTTGCTTCATATAATTCTAATAATTGAAGACATACATCGTTTGTCCAATCCATTTTAAATACACGAACGCAAATTATTTTGGCACGTAGAATGCTAGAACGCTTGAGGCCGCCTAGTCGAGCGAGCTCATCTGAACACGAACGAACGCTGTAGATTACTGTTCGCACTCTCTAATAATAATAATAATAATAATGAACTCTTTATTTGCACTTAAAAAGTATACAAAAAAGGTGAGCTTATTGCCACATGGCAATGTCTTACAGCTAACCTAAACATAGTGGTACATGCGCGCATTGCGAAAATAAAGATTATTACATAACATAAAGACAAGTGGAAGAATTTAAGACTAATAGTGCCCGAGGAGAGGAAATTGGGGGAGGAACAGGAGAGAAAGGGAAGAACTGGTTACTTCTTAGAAAGGTAGTAATCCTTAAGGTGAGTCTTAAACGATGGTAAAGAAGGCGAGTTTCGTATATTTGCTGGGAGATCGTTCCAGAGTCTTGCACCATGGACACAGAAAGAATAGGAATAGAAATCACTATTATGACTCGGAATTTTTAATAAACTGTCAGAGGCTGACCGAAGTACGAGACCGTGGGAACTTAGTGGTTCAAAAAGCTCCTCTCTAGCGTCATCTACACTAAATGCATGAGCAATTCTTTGTTTTATAGAGCATTCTATCTCGTTACCGCTGAACGGCGGTTAGAATGATCTTAAGCTTCCCCCACTCTGGTTAAAATCACGTGATTTTGGCAGAGTGGGGTAGAATGAGCATTCGCTCGCTTGGTGTAAATGCACAGTGAGATCAAAATGATTCAGAAATGGTCATAGTATAGTAGTTGTAGACACTAATTTTGTGTTGTCCCTCAGAAGTACCCGAATAACAAACAACAGATTAACTAATTGGGGCTTTATTAGAGCTGCTTTATATTTCGTTGATCGTAAATATGCTAGTAGTGGCTTTTAACTAATTAAACCACTCCCTGGACGGGTCCCGAGTCGGCGTGAAAAATTGACGCGCGCCTCGAATAAATTTCCATTTTTTTCCTTTCACAATTTCGCCCCGTGAATGATAGTCGCGGAGTCGCGGACAGCCGGTAAATTAACGCACAGAATATCCGGCACGGATAAACTTACTTAAATAAATGAACTAGGGGTGATTCTTGAATCGATAGAGAACTTCATTACGTCATTACGTCACGTCATTACGTTATGTTTAATACGATTACAGAATTCCGTAACGGTTTTCATTTGATTTATTTGATTCTGATTGGCGGAATCTCACCGGTGCTTAACGGTTCAGTGAACCTTGCAAGAAGTAAGTAAGTAAGAAAATAAGTAAGTTATCCTGAAAGTAAATAAATAATTAGGTAAGTTATAGATAGATAGATATAGATAGATAGATAGATAGAGATTCTTTATTGCACATTAAACAAAAACATACAAAAGGCGGACTTATTGCATAAAATACAATCTCTTACAGCCAACCTTCGTGGAAGTGTAAAAATGTAGGTGCCAAGAGATAAATTAAAAATTTATAAAAAAAGAAGAAAAACTTATTATATAACAAAAAATAATCAAGTAACAAAAATGCCATTTTTGTAAAAATAAAATTAGGATTTGGAATAATTCGCAAGGAGCGAAGGATAGGAGAGGATGGGATGAGACCTAGGATAACTAAGAATTTACGGACATGAAATGCTTTTTCAGAGACACTTGAAAGGTAGAAACCGTTTGTGCGTTTCTGATGTCTGGCGGGAGCTGATTCCATAGTCTAGCTGCATGAACGGTGAAGAAATAGGTAAAAAAAGAAAAATTATGAGTTGGAATCGCAATTTTACTATCCTGACTGGAACGGAGTGAAAGACCATGACTTCCTAAGTAATTGAATTTTTCGGTTAGATAGGAGGGAGCGGTAGGATTGTTGAGGACGTTATAAAGAAAGGATAGAATATGCATGTTTCTACGTTCACGTATTCGAAGCCAATGAAGTCTGCTTTTATACTCAGAGACGTGATCAATTTTTTTCGCGTTGAAGATATACCTAATGAATACATTTTGCAACCGCTCTTATTTGTCAAGGATGGCTTCAGTGACGTCAAGGTAGCAGACATCAGCATAGTCTAGTATAGGCAATAGCAGTGATTGAGCTATGGTCTTCTTTACCTCCACTGGTAAAAATCTTTGCAACCCCCGAAGACTATGAAATCCAGCAAATATGCGTTAGCAGCCAATCCAGCAAATATGCGCTAAGTAATTAGGCTTCGTAAGTAAGTAAGTTAGTCAGTAAGTAAGTGATAAGTAAGTAAGTAAGTAAGTATATATTTTATGTTACCCTATCTGTGTATAGAGATAACATTTCCAATAATGATATTGCAAATAAAAGAGAATGAGCATTTTAGGCCCACTTTTCCAAAAGCTCTATATCATACATATATACTGAAAAAAATGTTGGGTTGATTCTACTAACCCTTACCTTTTGTTATTACAGTTTTATACAGAGTAACGATGTTTTTGTACTTTTGTTGAATTACAAAGAATTTTATTGAAACTCCATTACTAGAATATAATATATGCATTAACATTTTTCTTACGGTTAATACGGAAATAACAGTATACATATATACTGTAGTGTCAACATGATTAACGCGATAATCTATTAAATATTTATTGTGTATATTTAAGCTGTTAAATTTATGTGGCGGAAGTTGTTAAACTACGATTTTCCGATCAGAAATGCTTCATATCGGCCTATGTGTTGGCTATACCATTGATTAAATAGGGTAATATATTTCTCAATGCCATAGTACGTTTTGGAAGCTAAAGCAGATGGCACTTATATTTACAAATATTGATAAATATTCTCTTACGTTTAATATGGCGGCGTTCGTGGTATGGCAATATTGCGGTGCACTATATAGATAGCACGTTTTATATACGCCTATGACGTATCCTATCTCGAAATAAAATTAAAATATTTTATCAAAAAAAAAATTAAATTAAATATCTCATTACACGACTGCCCAACAAAAAAAGGATGTAATGTGTTTAGGGTTCATCCATGTATGTTTTCCGTTTTTATTACACTATATATTATATTAAACGCCCGATTCGATTTAAAAGCACATGGTACAGTTAGAACCGTTATGTCTCAACTCTCAAGTAAATGGTTACTAAAATATCAAGTAAATAGTTGTCTAAAGTCCAACGAATGACTGATTGTAAAAACAACGTTTATTCATTTTTGAAACTTCTGGTAAATCAATAAAAACTGTCTAGTGTAAAAAAAATGTATGAGGATATTGAAAATTATTTTTTTTCTAGATAATCACTTATCTTAATGATCGTGTATTAAAATATCAAACGTATAATACTTGTATAATATATATATATATATATATATATATATATATATATATATATATATATATATATATATATATATATATATATATGTATATATATATATATATATATATATATATATATATATATATATATATATATATATATATATATATATATATATATATATATATATATATATATATATATATATATATATATATATATATATATATAGCGAAGGAAATCCCAGCTTGTATTGGGAAATGCTTATGTTTGAATGAGATATACTTACGGATGTGCACGACTTTCGACGGTGCAATGTAAGTTTAAAGGTCCTTTTGCAGTCAAATAACGATCACTATTCATCCATATACCTCATAAATAGGGCTTATCCTTATGCAACACAAAATGCCTTCAATTGAGACGAATGAAGCGAAAAAATAAAAAATTAAACTATTGATCACTTCGGCAAAGCCGTTTTCTAAATGAAAGTGACATTACGAAATAATTCAAATTTCGAATGTTACCAACATTTAAAATATGATACAATTGGCTGAGTTTATTATCAACGAGCCATTAAATCGAAATAAAAATAAAAAAACCTCCATATGCTCAATGAAATGAAAGAAGAAACTTCAATCTTAATTTCTGGCAAAGGAGTTTATAATAAAGATTGTATAATGTTATCAAAATAGGGTAAACCTATATAAAATTATATAATATTAAAAAATTGTAAAGAAATATTGTAGAAAACAGTATAATATTGTTATATTTGATAAGGTTTGTAAAGAAATCCGTTTATAGGATGATGTTTTTATTTAAAATAAAATTAGTAAAAGCTACTTAAAAAGTAGCGAAGGAAATCCCAGCTTGTATTGGGAAATGCTTATGTTTGAATGAGATATACTTACGGATGTGCACGACTTTCGACGGTGCAATGTAAGTTTAAAGGTCATTTTGCAGTCGACTAACGATCACTATTCATCCATATATCTCATAAATAGGGCTTATCCTTATGCAACACAAAATGCTTTCAATTGAGACGAATTAAGCGAAAAAATAAAAAATTAAACTATTGATCACTTCGGCAAAGCCGTTTTCTAAATGAAAGTGACATTACGAAATAATTCAAATTTCGAATACTACCAACCTTTGTCTGACGAGGTGATTTTTCGTAACTTAACTGACGTGGTTAGGTCCAGCAGACTCCAATAATATTTTATTATTATTTGTTTAACTATTTCAAATTGTAGCTATATATTTTATTAATCCTGTTTATGGTTTACCACTAAATGACTTTTGCAAAGGAAAACCCCTCTCAAGTTTTAATTAAATATATAAAAAAAATATCTTAGTAAACATGCCAAATATAAAAGTATTTTATGAGGGGTGCAGTATTTTTTTTTATAAATTTGGGAATATTATTTTCTAAAATAAGTTTATATTTTCATTAAATATAAGAGTATTTCTATGTAATCAATATAAAAACTCCAGAGAAAAATAAAAAATCGAAAAATGTAGTCATTTGAAATTGATATTTTTCAATAATATTTTTGTATCTGATTCCAGAATCTAAAATCTAATTGAAAGTATGTATGTATAGTTAAAAAAACACTTTAATAATAAATGAATTATATATATATATATATATATATATATATATATATATATATATATATATATATATATATATATATATATATATATATATATATATATATATATATATATATATATATATATATATATATATATATATATATATATATATATATATATATATATATATATATATATATATATATATATATATATATATATATATATATATATATATATATATATATATATATATATATATATATATATATATATATATATATATATATATATATATATATATATATATATATATATATATATATATATATATATATATATATATATATATATATATATATATATATATATATATATATATATATATATATATATATATATATATTTTATTTCTGTATTAATTTACATTCATTGTGCATTCAGTACATATGTATATTTTTTGAACATCCCAGGCAAAATGGTTTGTGACACTCACAGCATGCGAACCTAGTTTTTCCTTTAAGTCGGCTAGGACAGATGACACAGTACTTCCTGGAATTACTTGGATCCTCGTATACTCTAGGTGGTGCTGGAGGTAGATCTTTTCCAAAAATTCTACTTATGGTCATTTTTAATTCGCGTGGCAGTCTGTCGTTATACACACGATGTTTTAGTTGTGGCAGTACCAACGTTCAAGCCAAGCTTTTCAAAAAGTTACCTCTTGATATGTTTTTAGGATTCAATGAGCTTTGATACAGAACTTAAGCGTTCACACCACTTATATCTAAAGTTCGATAAAAAAATGTCATTGGTCATCGTCGCGTTCTGCGACTACAGGTATAGTTTGAGCATTTCTTGTCGACTTCGTCAACGCCTCCTTTTGTGTTATTGTAGTCTGCGATCATCAGGGGTTTGCCGGTTAGTGGATCAGTGTCTGAGCTATGGTGCATTGACGATATCATAATGATGGCTTTGTTTGGCTTTGTAACATGAGAAATCATGGTGAAATCTTTCGTGAATCCATTCAACGACGTACCAACTTCACGTTTCTTCGATGGTTGAAACTCTAACGGTATTTCTCTTTTATTTTTTTTCATCATTCCTAGATAAGTGATTTACTTTTCCTTTAGCTTATTCATCAATTCTATAGAGCTAAACCAATTGTCAGCTGTGATATTTCTTTGTATAAATTATATTTGCGATAAATTAAAAAATAGCAATACGTATACTGACAGCGAAATAACATAACTACTGAGGTGGAGTCTGATAGGATCTATGGAAAAGTTATCATTATAACTGACCTTAGGTCTGGCAGACTCCGCTCGCTCTCTCTGGAGCACAGTGTCGACGTCACAGTGGCGCAGACGCTACTGGCCGGAGCGGGAGGGTTAGTTGCGAAACTAGCGAGCGAGACAGAATGATCAAAACGCGCGTTCAAGAAATACAGGCATATACACAGGTACGGAGTCTGAGAGACTCCCACCACGTCAGTTAAAGGTTAAAATATGATACAATTGGCTGAGTTTGTTATCAATCGAAATAAAAATAAAAAAACCTCCATATGCTCAATGAAATGAAAGAAAAATTTCAATCTTAATTTCTGGCAAAGGAGTTTATAATAAAGATTGTATAATGTTATCAAAATAGGGTAAACCTATATAAAATTGTATAATATTAAAAAATTGTAAAGAAATATTGTAGAAAACAGTATAATATTGTTATATTTGATAAGGTTTGTAAAGAAATCCGTTTATAGGATGATGTTTTTATTTAAAATAAAATTAGTAAAAGCTACTTAAAATGTAGCGAAGGAAATCCCAGCTTGTATTGGGAAATGCTTATGTTTGAATGAGATATACTTACGGATGTGCACGACTTTCGACGGTGCAATGTAAGTTTAAAGGTCCTTTTGCAGTCGACTAACGATCACTATTCATCCATATATCTCATAAATAGGGCTTATCCTTATGCAACACAAAATGCCTTCAATTGAGACGAATTAAGCGAAAAAATAAAAAATTAAACTATTGATCACTTCGGCAAAGCCGAAGGGGATGATTGTCTGCTTGCCGGAAAAGTCTTGGGGTAACAAAACCGATTTTATTTATATTCCTTTGCGCTGTATCAAACTATTTAGCTAATAGTGAAAAAAATAATTGGCTTCAGGTTTGTATAATATGTGTTAGCATTAGTTATAAAACGCTGTAAGTTTCCCGAAAAAAAAAAGTAAAAGAAATATTACTTTAATATATTAATTAAAATGAAAGTAACCTTTATGGTCGGATTGATAATAACGCACCGATTGCAGATGAAACACAAACGCAAAGAATTCCCAGCGCTGAACAATGCGCCTCCAGCGCCTGAAAAACCCAGGCGAATAAATATATTAGAAGGGAAAACTTATCAAGTCTGCATCGCTTCGTTAACACAATGGGATAATCTGGAGAAATTTAGGAAGGAAAAACAAACCCAAAGAAAATTTACGCGGCGGTCGTTAGAAATAAGCGCCCGCGGGGAGCAGCCCAACGCTATTACAAATGCTACCATTTGTTATAGAAATTGTACCCAAAAAGCCATAGCAACTTAAATAAAACCAGTTGTGACAACCCGAGATTTCCTGAGAAGTGGCCAAGGCCCCTCTTCCCCTACCAGACGCGGATCTATGTAAGGGCTTTTTGGGCTGCAGCCCAGGGCCCCGTGGATTTAACGGGACCCAGCCCCTATTGAAAACAATGAACAAAATCGATAATATCGTAATTTTATCAAAAATAACTCAAATAAATAACGAGGACACAAAGAACTAGTCAATTGTAATGGATTCAACCCTAAATCTATCTTACAATGATAAATTTGTTATTGTAATACAATACTGTTTTCGGGGAAAAGTGTACGAAAGATGCGTATTATTCATTAAAATTACTAGTCATACTGGCTTACATTTATTTAATATTTTGTCATATGGGCAATTTATATTGTTAGAGATGTGAGGCTGTGCAAATTGTGTGTCTGTAAAAGTGTTGCTATTTTTGAAATATCATGAGGATACCTTCAGTTTCCGTTCTTCCTTTAATAACTAGCCACTGAATGAGACTTTTTTAAGAACGACCTGTGTCAATCCTGAAATATCGAAGTGTTTATATACATTTTACTTATATTAACTACTTACTTACATTCTTTATATTATATTAATAGCGGTTTCACCCGCGTTTCACCTGCGCCTAGCGGTTTCACCCGCGTGGTGATGGAAAATTGTGATAATGATGATAGAAAACCATATATCTTTATAAATTATAGCCTATGTGTTATTCTGATGTGTAAGCTATATTATTGTAAAGTTTCATCAAAATCCATACAGTAGTGTTTGCGTGAAAGAGTAACAAACATCCATACATACATACAAACTCTCGCGTTTATAATATTATTATATTATAGTAGGATAGTAGGATAGAATTTAAATTTCGAATGTCAATTTCTTAGATTTTTTTCCTACTTACTTGACAGTTATCATTATATTTTAGATAATTCACGCTATATCTTTATAAATTATAGCCTATTTGTTATTCTGATATGTAAGTTATGTTATTGTAAAGTTTCATCAAAATCCATTCAGTAGTTCTTGCGTGAAAGAGTAACAAACATCCATACATACATACAAACTTTCGCGTTTATAATATTAGTAGGATTACAAAATATTTTACTTAGTTTACCTGGATAAATAATTATTTAAGTTGCTTAATAGCTTAAGTTACAACGTTTTCTTAACCCCTCCTATCGCAGGGTAAAAATTTAATCGTCACTTCTGCCCGGGACAGTTTTGCGCGTGAAGTCGATGGCCTTGAGAAAAACGACCATAACTTTTAAACTACTATACGGATCGTAAAAAGAATAACTGTAAAATGATCGCATTGAAATTTGAAATTTATAGTATTATAATCTTATCTCGTCAAACAATTAAGATAATAATGAATAAATATTTAAAAAGTTGGCATTTTACGCAGCGCGGAGCGCCCTAACCAATATTGGTTAGATACAATTTTAGCATTTGTAAACTTCTAACCAAAAATGGTTAACTCAAATAGGAAGGGTTAAGTACGATTTTACTAATCGATTTGAATACTTTTAGTGGAAAGTAAAATGTCTCACAGTCGCTGCTTGTGTATCCGTCACATTAAATAAATACAATATTTTATTGTCCTCTTTTTATCTATACCGTGTCATGTACCTAGTGACCTAGACATTATTATCGAAAACAGATTTTTGACAAAATGGCAATTAGTTGATCAATTAGGCAGGCCCCCAAGTAATATTAGTTTTGGACCCCCCAAACTTACGTCCGCCCCTGCCCCCCACACCAAACCCCTAACCCGCAACCCTTAACCCCCAACCCCTTAACCCCCCCAAACTACTCCCCCCATGACCCTCTTTTAGTTTACCCCTTAATGACGCCACCCAAACCACCTACATTCAGGAAAGAAGAAAAATATCGAAAGAAGAATAATAGTCTCGACTATTATTCTTCCCCCCTCCCAACCACCACCCACGTTATTATTTGATTGCTGCTCGACGTTATTATTTGATTAAAATTTATGTCGTTTTTTTTTTGTGTCGCTTGTAAGAGATATTTGAACCAAAATTTTACAACTTGGTTTCGATCCATATCTTCCGAACAAGACTCTAAGTCCAATATTTAGAGATTGAAGTAGGACGAGCGCGCCCTCTAGGAGACTGATTTAGGCCAGAATGTTTTCAACTCTTGCCATGACCAAATGATGCCGATATGGTCATAGGTCAGAGAAATTTAGGAAGGAAAAACAAACAAAAAGAAAATTTACGCGGCGATCGTTAGAAATAAGTGCCCGCGGGGAGCAGCCCAAACGTTATTACAACTGCTATCACTTGCTATATAAAATTTACCCAAAAAGCCATAACGACATTTTTTGAAATACAGAATCTAAAAACAAAACAAAATTTTGGCAACTTACGGTGCATACTATATATAGGTTCATAAGTACCTCGATATATATGTATAACAAATTTCATCTTGACAATCGCATCGATATATTTCATGATAGTTTATGCTCCTTCAAAGAGTCCCTCTTTAAAATACTGTAATTCTGGTACTTTTTAATTTTTTTCCTTTTTTTACACATATTTCTTTAAAAATTCAACCATTGTTCATGCATTGTGCTAATTGTGTACTCATATGAAAAGGATATTGATGTAGTCATGTAACTGTAGTATATATATATGTCACTGTATGTGTTGTCAATATTCTGTTTGGGTACCAAATAAAATAATTTAAAATAAAAATAAAAATATACCTTTGGAAATGTTGTAGAAAATATACCATTATAATATCACGGAAAATACTACAAAATTAAATATATTAAGAATTCGAACGCGAGGGAAAACATTGCCAATACCCACCCTTCTCGGGGGGATGGGGGTGTTGGCAGGGGCTTATCTACTTGTCGGGAAAGTCTTGACACAACCGATTTTTTTAGAAGCTGCAATGGTTCTTAGTATATTTGTTTAGGTTAAATCTTGCAATCTGAAGATTTATTTACAATGCAATGTTTGTCAGTACGATTGTTTAGGTCAATTCTTGCAAGCATAATTAGAACCACTTTCTCTTATCTTATAAAGTTTAAATTTTACATCTTGGTTCAGTTCCGATGACAATGCATTTTTATGGAACATGACGTGATTCTATACCCAGGATCGGCTCCCAAAGAGGCAACTCTTCCAAGTTCAACAGCCCAGACATACAATTGTGTATACGCATTTAATTATGAGAACCCGTTATAAATTTCACGATGACTGCTGCTGCACCCAAGGTTGGCTCGCGACCAGAGGACTCTTCAACAGCCAACAGTACATGAAATTTTGTATACGCATTCAATTATGATAGCTTGTTATAAGTTTCACCGTGACAGGGCTGCTGCACCCAGGGTTGGCTCCCAACGAGGTGACTACCTCTCTCAAACAGTGAAAAACTGACATTTTGCAATCATATTGACGTGACTCCCGCGAACATTTAAAAAAAAATACGTGTGGCACTCGGGGACTGCCGCGGTAAAGCTATTGCATAGCATTTTTAACAACTTATGCAATTATAATTATTTATTAATTTTATTTATTTTATTTTTTTCTGATATTAGATAACTGCGCTCTATCGGAAAACGTTGAAATTATTCCGAATCATTTGCGGCTGCGGAAGCAAATGAATAATTTAAACGTCTTCCGATAGAGCGCCGCCCACGAAGTTTTTATTCGATAAAGCAAACAAAACGGATTATTCGAAAAAAATCGTAGATAAAAAGATAGATAATTAAATTATCTTTAAAATGGTGCAGGTTTCATAATAATACGCCAGATAGTATTTGCGTAGTAGTCGTTTTTGTGTTCGGTTAGACCTAATTTCACAAATTAATTACACTATGTAATATATACAAAATCTAAAATATTCAAATCTAAGAATATTAGGAAAATGTTCTTGTTTACCATATATTTTTTTCGAATCGTAAGCAGTACTCGTTTAGACGTAATTATCAGTTTAAAATCATTAATTTTCGTTAAGAAATTTCTTCATTCGGTCGCCGCGCTGGCCTAGGCCCGCGATAAAAGCTATGCAATAGCTTAATAAAAATAAAAATATGAGACTTGTAGAAATTTTTTCAATATTTTGTACTACGAGGTCGAATTTCAATGTTTTGATAATTTTCAAAAATAAATAAAACCTGAAGTGATTACTTTTTTGTAAATAGCATTTTTCTTGGAATATATAAGGGTTAGCAACGTGAAACTAAGTTGGTAATAGGTAGGTAGTAAATGTTCAAAATGTAATATTGCTTTATTTTTAATTATTTTACTTTTTCCATTACAATCTTCCAAAAAACAAAAAAGAAACAAAATTTTTTGTCAAGCGCAATTTCAGTAAAATGGTATGCTGCACAATCAAAAATAGTCCTTCCGTCTATTGCGGCCCGCTCGACATTCCCTTGGCAAGTCCAGTCCGTGCGTGGCAGCAAACCACGGCGGTATTGCTTTAGGCGCTGCGTCGCTTATTTTTACAATTTAACGCGATCTATTTCAAGATATTATTTTGCAAAAAGGTG
Source organism: Micropterix aruncella (assembly GCA_944548615.1). Classification (NCBI taxonomy): domain Eukaryota; kingdom Metazoa; phylum Arthropoda; class Insecta; order Lepidoptera; family Micropterigidae; genus Micropterix; species Micropterix aruncella. Next base: position 23,878,564 of record OX155970.1, read on the forward strand.
CTAACTTGGAATCGATCACAAAACATGGGGAAGAAATATTCATTAGCATCCAATAATGCTTTAAAAAAAATATATTAGGGCTGATAGAATCAAAACGGTGACTTTCGATGTAGCAAATTTTAATGATTTCAAGCGGTCGACGCGTCGTACCCAGAGTCTGCACGATAATGGGGTATTTACACGGTTCGATTTTCGCCGTGCGGCTTAGCTTTACAAATCGACTCACAAAGCCGCATCGCCACCCCATTTACGCAGGTGACTGAAATCGCATGCGACTAGGTCATTATCTTCGAAAATGTTGAGCAGAACAGGTGTTTTCTATATTTTTAAAGGATGTATTGGATGCTATATATAATGTTTTACAAGAGTATGCTACGGTAAGTGAAAGTCATAATTAATTAATTAATGGTTATGCTTTTATTAAATATCACAATAATCATTTTGAAAAGTATTTTCATCCAAATATGATTTAACAGCTTGCGATAAAATATCGACCTTCACTTCGTATTGTTGTCCAGAATTTTCGTGGGTTGGTAGTAAACAGCCTTCAAAATAGTCTTCTTCATTATTGAGGTGGCGGGAGATTGAGGGTCCGGAATTCGACGTATCGGTTGTATCTTCTAATGTTGAACTCGTAGGTCTGGAAGTTGAAAGGTGGCGAGAACATAAACATAAATAGAAATGCAATATTGCAATCAGTCAATGCAGTTCCGATTACAATGCAATTTTATAGTGAGCATAACCTGATTCTACACCCAGGGTCGGCTCTCGACGTGGCTACTCTTCCACGGTCAATAGCATAGACACACTTTTGTGTATTATACGTATTCATTTATGATAGCCCGTTCTTTAGTTTCACCGACAGGGCTGCTACACCCAGTAATGGTTTCCAACGAGTGGACTCCTCAAAGGTCGAAATTTTGAAGCACAGAAACGAAATTTTGTGTACGCATTCAATTATGATAGCCCGTTCTAAGTTCCGCTATGACATGGCTGCTGCACCCAATAAATAATAAACATAGTAATATAATAAATAATAAACGTAATAAAACATAGATAGAACCTGGGTTGGCTGGAGTAACATAAACATAAATAGAAACATGAGACACGCACAACGGCCCAATTAAGAGGCCAAGTGCGGGAAAAAGCCCAGACAAACTAACTAACTAACTAACTAGTCCCTATTTTCTATCAAATATTTCAAACGGCGCAGTATAAAAATAGTTCCTAACAGATTAATTGCTGCTACTGTTAGAGGAGGTGCCTCTAGTCAAGACGCATAATGATATTCTAGCATGACAGATGCTGTGCTTGTTATCGTCTCGGTGTTCTTAAGGAACAGTGTTTCCGGGCCAATGGGTTGGAAAAATGGACCGATCGCTCGCTAGCTAATGGACCCTGTTGGAGCTGGCCATGAAGACTTATTTGCTTAGGGTCGGTCACACTCACGGGTCAACACCCATCCGGCGGCCTCCACGCATGAAGTGCGAGCCCGGGCAGGACTCTGGCCTGATGGTTAGTTTCCCCCAGGAGTCAATCTTCTAGCGCTCTTGGACAGTTTCCGCACCGTGCGGCGTCAGGTAATCGATTGTGCATTCTGACTAACAACTTGAGTTGTCGACTACAACGGGCGAGCCCGTTACCACAGGGAGTTTTAACGATTAGTCCTTCTATCTGGAGTGAGCGTAGAAGACTTTGGACAAAAACAATCTCGCGCCCTCACTTCCAATTGTGACCAGATTTCCCCGGTCTCTCGATTGGTTCCGAGTTCGAGGTCGCTTGCGCGGTCCTCTCCCTTACGAAGCGGTGAAACGGAGTGCACCGAATCTGTCGCGGACCAAGGCGTCCTTTGCCCGACTCTGAACCGGGATCGGATGGCCAATGGTCATTTCAAGAGCAGTCGCCGTAAGGTAGACAACTGCCCCCGCTCTATAGGAAACAATACAGTTCCCAGACTCCCCCGATTGTTAGTCGGAGAGCACAATCGATTGGCTTACGCCGCTCGGTGCGCAGACCGTCCAGGAGCGCCAGAGGATTGTTCCCGGGGGAGACTGGTTGACCCAGTGTCCTACCCAGGCTCGCACCCCATGCGTGGAGGCCATCGGATGGGTGTTGACCCGTGAGTGTGACCGACCCTGAAACCCTGAAAATTCTGACTAACAGTCGGGGGAGTCTGAAAACAGTGCTGTCTCTTATAGAGCGCGGGTAGTTGTACACCTTAAGGTGCCTGATCTTGAAACGACCATCGGCCGGGCAACAGCCGGGCAAAGGATGCCGTGGTCCACAATAGATTTGGTAGACACCGTTTCACCGCTGCGTAACGGATAGGACATCGCAAGCGACCTCGTAATCGTAACCAGTCGGGAGACCGAAGTAATCTGGTTGCAACTGGTACTAAGGGCACGAGTGTCGGCTCGCTGGTTAATACACCTGGCGGTAAGGCGTTGACTTCTTACGAAAATATGGCGGAGCTTGACGGTGGACAGTTTTGTCCTAAGTCCTTGCGCTCACCTCATTTTCTAAACCGGATAACTAGAACGGAAATATGCACAAAAAAAGGGGCTCGTGCTTGTATAAAAAATAAGGCAGTTCAAATTGAACGAGATTTATGACGGAAAATGGTAAATTATAATAAAAAAATGCTTTTTTATTTTCTATACCTATTCATATTCATATTCATATTCATGATTATTTTATTGGAATACAAGTCAGATTAGGGAACATCTTTACATATTAGCAAACAAACATATATTTTTTTATCGTAAAGAAAAGATGAAATAAACAAAACAAAATAAAGAAAAAAAAACACAAAAATAATGTAAAAAGAAGAAAATACAAGACGAAATGCAAAAGAGATCATTAAATACTTTAGCCACCAAAGCATTTTAGACTTCACTCGAGTAATATTCTTCCAGTGAGTAAAACGCCTTATCTGTAAGGTAACTCTTAAGGCGTCTCTTAAACACGTCAAGAGATTGCGCCTGCCTAATGTGCTCGCTGAGTTTGTTGTAAACCGCTGGGCCGGCGATATAGGCTAGCCTCTCCGACTTCGATAATGCATGACTTACCGAACGTAGCATGCTACGGGATCTTGTTGGATAGTGATGATGCACACCATTCACTTCAAAATCGGCTAGATTTCTGCGAACGAACAGCGTTACTTCCATTATATAAATGGACGGCAGCGTCATGATGCAGAGATCTCTAAACAGGCATGACAACAGGTCAACATCCACCCCCGCTGCTTAGGAGACAGTATATTTACATATTCTCCAGACTCCTTCAGCAATTAGTTAGAGTGCACAACCGATAGGCGTCGCCAAACGGCATGCAAACTGCCCAGTAGTGCCGGGATGCAATCCCACCAGGAGAAACCGATACACCAGCTTGTGAGGTCTGAGACGCTGGAGTCTTACCCGGGGTAGCCTTTCGCAAGACTAGCCTTCTGAATAGGAGCTGAATCGTGAGTTGAGCCGATCCGAGAGTTTTAAAAGCAGAGTATAGCGTGACGAAAGGGGCTAGCATCGGCGAAGCTGCCTAGACTAGACCGTGGAGCGGTGGGCGCGTCGCTCCGCCCGCGGCCGAGTCAGAAACCTCGCCGCTCGGTAATTATTTAGCGGATAAACATCTTGAGAATTAGCTGCCGCGTCTTGTTTGCCTTTCTGTCCGCGTGTTTACGTCGCGCGTTATCTCCCCTTGTCTCTTGCTTTGTCCGACTCGAGAGGCCCTTGGACACAGTGAGACATCGGCTGATCAGAAAGCGACGATAGGGCAGCCACTCCACAAAGTCTACTGACTAATTCATCGTTAAGTCTGATTGATCTGGTACCAAGTTGATTCGCTAGATTATCTGGCTTTATTACTTTTTTATAATTTTGTTTATTGTATTTTATTTATATTTTTTTATGTATGAAGCAAATTACATAAAATGAAATTTACAATCTAAACATCAAATTAACTTACCTAAACCACAGAAAGAAATTATACTCTTTTAAGATGATGCTTATGATCTAATATGGCCCAACTAAGCGAAGCTTGTGCTTGGGCGAATATTCTATAAACACAATGCAAATTAATTAATATAAAAGTTTAAAAAATAACAAAAATCACAATTAAATGAGTACAATTAAGAAATATAAGGAATGCGTAAAATAATTTTTGGCAAGGTAGTTTTTAAATAACCAGTTTAACCCTTCCTATTTGAGTTAACCATTTTTGGTTAGACGCTTACAAATGCTAAAATTGTATCTAACCAATATTGGTTAGGGCGCTCCACGCTGCGTAAAATGCCAACGTTTTAAATATTTATTCATTATTATCTTAATTGTTTGACGAGACAAGGTTATAATATTATAAATTTCAAATTTCAATGCGATCATTATACAGTTATTCTTTTTACGATCCGTATAGTAGTTTAAAAGTTATGGTCGTTTTTCTCAAGGCCATCGACTTCACGCGCAAAACTGTCCCGGGCAGAAGTGACGACTAAATTTTTACCCCGCGATAGGAGGGGTTAAAATAATCATAATCGAATAATAATAATATTCACATTATATAAAAAATAAATTAAACAAAATATAAAAATTAAACAAAACAAAATAAAAAGACATTTAAAAAAACAATCTTCAACGTCAATTATTTTTGTTGTTTTTCTCTTTATTTGAAGTTAATCAAAACTAAAAGTTATTCTAAACGAGCGTTTAGAAGTTATTCTAAACGCTCGAACCGATTTAAAAGTATGTGATATTATTAGAACTGTTGTGTCATCTCGAGTGACATACAGTGCCTTCATTCAAATAACTAAATATAAAGCAAATAAGCGTCTAAATGTCTATATCTCCAAATGTCAATAAATTGACATAAATATATTGTATTTAGTGTCAAATAAAAGGTCTGAATGAGTACATTACGAAATTAAATATATATTTATAGGAATAAATACATAAACAAGATACATAAATACATGAATAAATAAATACATAAATTTATTCAAATAAAATATTTATATGAATAAATACTTATATTTCAATAAAATATATTTCATATATTTTACAATTAAATATATGTATTTTTGTATTCACAAATACAATAATACATTTTTTTAAATGATATCACTGGGACAAACATATGTGTGAAATTTCATAGTATAAGTGCCATTATAGCTCAGTCAAACAGAAACAAATTTCGACGTTTGACGGAAGTCAAATAGGATCAAAGTTCGACGTTCGACTGAAAAGACTGATAATGTTTTGAAACTTTTCACAGTATTTATTAAGACTAAGGAATACTGTTAAACATAATAAAAGTCCCTACTCTATCTGTTGCGCTCGAGCCGCCATCTTGGAAAAATCTCGCTAACTCTTAGCGATATCGGAAATACTCTTGATATAAAAATAAAGCTTATTTTAAAATCCAAATGAAATTATTGTATAATATCCTAGGTTTAAACTTTCAATATGATTTTAAAGGTGCTTATTTTAGTCTTTCTCTCATAAAAGCTTGAGTCTATTACTTCGGTGCAATCGAAAAACGCATTTTGAAAATTTAATTTAATGTAGACCTCAGATTTTTCGGTGACAAAATCGATGCCATCTTACTACCGGCTTTTATTTTCACTGCAGCTTTGATACTTTTTTCTCGAGTATTTTCCTTTCGACACCTCGAGTATATTCCTTTGTACAGTTACGTAATCAAGTCCCTCCAGCTGAACTTTCCCGTATTCTCTTTTTTTATTTGATTATTAATATAATCTAATAAACATAATATAATATAATATAATATATTATATTATGTATAGGTATATTTTAATAAGTTTTCAATACTTACTGTGTTTAATAATAACCAATAGAAATAGAATTCTTACAAATGAAACACTTTTCATCGCTCGCTATTTTTCGTAAACGCGTCCGTATTAATCGACACTAGCCAAAAAAGCACGACAATCGACAACTGAGTTTAAAATCAACTGGCAATTGACAATCGCTCCCGACCCGTAAACTATGCCTTGCGTGCGGTTGTATGCACCGCATAAAATATATTTAATAAATACATATATTTAGATACAAATATTCCATAAAAAAATAGCAGACACAACTACCCAATTAAAAAATGAGTGTAATTTTTTCAGACTTCATTTATTTATGTTTTCCATTTTTTATTCCACCATAACTTCTAAGCGCTTGAACCGATTTAGATGTATGTATTATTGTCAGAATCGGTATGTCATCCTGAGAATCATAGGGTACCTTAACTGCCTAATATAAATAGTTGCCTAAATGTTAAAATGTCCGACCGTCAATAAACTGACATAATATATCGTGTTTAGTGTCAAGTAAGAGGACTGATTGATTACATTCGGAAATTATATCGGTTGTTATTACTGCACGGGCATTTTTTTCTGTGGGTGAATCGGTATAACGCGGTAAGAAATTTTCGATAAAAAAAATGGAAAAAACTAAGCTTTTTTTTTTTGGAAAATAAATATTTTTATGTTTTTCTTATTAATTTTGAAAATTTGAAGAAGTTGACTGTTAAACAAAGGTTTGAGAAGCGTTTCAGCGCGCTGTGTCATCTAGCGGTACGTAATAAGTCGTAAATAAACAATATCAGCGACATTTTACCAACCGCTAGATATCGCATCGTAATCATAGCTTTTCATATTATTTAAAAATAAAAAATAAAAAATAGATTATTTTTTTCAGTTTTTATATTTTATTTTTTATTAAAAGTTGATTATTTCGTTGTACTGATTCACCCAAAAAAAAAATGCCCCTGCAGTAATAGCACCTTGTATAATATGTATTTAGGTATTGGTTAAATACATAAACCAGGATCATTTCCTTTTTTTTCTCAATAAATATAAATACAGTTCTTTCCTTTTTGTATTGGTAGTAGTGTTTTCATCATTTAATATATTTAATCTATACTAATATTATAAAGAGGTAAAGTTTGTGACGTTGTAGTAATCTCTGGATCTATTAAACCGATTTTAAAAATTCTTTTACCAATAGAAAGCCACGTTATTTGTGAGTGTCATAGGCTATATATTAATCCGAAAAATGGAAAGGCTTTTTCGTGGTAGTCGGATTTAAATATCAACATTTATGAATTCTTATCAAAATAAGTAAATTTATCGTCTTAAGTATTTAAAACAAAAGACTTTTCCCTATTGCTGCATATAATTTCCCTTTTACTGCATAAATAGTTAAAGAGATAATACGCTCACAAATAAGACACTCACAAGAAGACACTCACAAATAACGGTATTATAGTCAAATCGACTTGAAAATACATACATACATATGCAGTAAAAATATAACCCTTCTTTTGGCAGTCAGGAAATAAATCATAGCACTCAGTACTAACCGAACCACACTCATAATTTCATCAGAGGTAAAAAGTTTTACCGCCCAACGAAATGGGCACGGGTCAGCTAGTTATTTGATAAAACATGACGTGACTAGTTTGGCGCTGACTACTGGATACATAAACTACCTAGGATTTTAATGAAAACTCGCTTGGATAATAACACAATAGTAATGTCATCAATTTACTCAATGTTAGATATGTGTAGTAACCGCCCACTGTCAGTATCGTAAGAAATGATAGCCAGAGTATTTTTATTAAATTATTCATGTTACAATTTGTGTGTGAGGTCGTTTGGGCGGTGCGTGACCCGCATTATTACGAGTATATAGCGATAAATCGATGTGGGATGAATTAAATATTAAAAAGCGGCGGATCGCGTACTGTAAGATTTTGGTAAGCGTATAGTAAGTTGGATCGTTTTTTTTTCTTCAGAATTTCAAAACCTCCCTATACGGAAGAGATGTTTTATTGTATATAGATCAATGAAAACATAAAACAAAAATACATATTTTTGATTGAGTACTGCCGCAAAGGGGATGAAATTTAGGTATTAGGGCCTTTTGATGATAAAAAGTCAGTGATATGTTTTACAGCGAAACAGGCATTTAGTACTTTTTAATATTTATAACAATAATAATAATAAACTCTTTATTTGCACTTAATTATTATACAAAAATGCGAGCTTATTGCCACATGGCAATATCTCACAACTAACCTAAACGCAGTGGTACATGCGCGCATTGTGAAAATAAAGATTATTACATAATATACAGACCGTCTGCATACAGACAACTGGGAGAATTTAAAGATAATAATGCCCGAGGAGAGGGAATTGGGAGAGGAAGAGGAGAGAAAGAGAAGAACTGGTTAATTCTTAGAAAGGTGAGTCTTAAACGATGGTAAAGAAGGCGACTTTCGTATGTTTGTTGGGGGATCGTTCCAGAGTCTTGCACCATGGATACAGAAAGAATAGGAATAGAAATCGCTATTATGACTCGGTATTTTTAGTAAACTGTCAGATGCTGATCGAAGTACGAGAACGTGGGAACTTAGTGGTTCTAAAAGCTCGTGGAGATAGGATGGTGTTAATTGGGAGAGTACACGACAAATTTATGTTATCGGTCTTGCGAAATAAAATAAAATAGAAGAGATAAGAGAATATAACGAATACATTTCTTACTTCTATGACGAAAAATATGATATGGAATGTGATTCTTAGTAAGAAAGTATGTGAAAGATAAAATTGCAAGTTTTGAAATAATATCAGACAGAATTGCCGTGCTTAATAAATGGGGAGGCCTATTTTGAAGGACAACCTGATCAAGAAACTAGCTGATGAAGAACATGATATCGTATATACAAATTGGATTTAAAATACTAATGTTTTATAAGTATCACATAAGGCGAAATTATACAATACGGTCAGTGAATAAAAGCTTTTACTATTAATATTAATATTATTTATATTTATATTTATAAGGGAGTACACATAGGCACCTACTTGTAACCATTTATTACAATAGATTTTTTTCCGATACATTTACCAGCTTCTTTTTAGAATTAAACAAGGTAGAGAGGACGAGTGGAGTATTGTCTCCTTTTTAACTACAGATATTTAATAAAATCAATCTTATTCTGTTGTTATGTTCAATTGAGTTTAATTATTCACCTTTTCATCCTGATATTTTTTGATTATCTTCTTTATATTTAATACATTGATGCAATGCAACTTTCATTATCTTAATGACATTTAATTGAAACCTTAAATAATTATATAAAATTTAATGCCCTTTATACTCATTTGTATGTACTCTTCCGAACTATCTTTTTACATTAGTACCATTTCTGGTCGCTTGATTTAATTTAGTGTTTATTAGTGTAAACAAAATTGATGAGAGCGATTTGACTCCCTTCCCATGAATTGAGCGATTTTTGCCCATGATCAATCATTATCCTGATGGTCTAAGCTATTCAAAAATATATATTTCATTGATGTACCCGATTTTCCGTTAGCTTCTGGAATCATTTATCGTACTTTACTTGTAATAAAGGAAAACCTAAAAAATCGACGAAATTACATAGTTTTCACGTTTGGTTTTGAAAATTGGCATGAGGTTTTATGATTCCAGGCGATTTCTCATATACATATCTCCATATGATCCACAGATTACACCAGATGTTTCCCTGGCTATTTTGAGCATTTATTCTGTACTTTAGTGTGGCAGGGGAACTCCTTGATAGGTAGTAATGTCGCCGGGTGATCGGGGTTTTCCAAGTCGTCGGGTCGTATCACATGGGGAATACTTCAGGCGTACCTCTTCCGTCTTTTGAAGGGCTGGAAGAATAAAAGGAAATGAAAAAACTGAAATTTCCTCTATATCTGTAGTAGTAATACTGCTCTATAGGATTAGCGAACTGATTCGACAGGGCGGGGAGGGGGACCTACAATGTATGTGGGTTGTATTATTCGCTACTAAATATTCAGTAATCATAATTTTGATTATATAATAATATTTATATTGCAGTAAAACAATTATTTTGAGTCTAAAATGATCTAACAACAATTAGGACTTTTACTTATTCCCCAAAAATTTAACCCTCTTGCGACAGTATTTAATTTGGAGTAGTAAACTCTTGCGGCAGAATTTTTTATTATTTTTGTCATAACCTCCATAACATAGACCGACTTATCCGTAAAGGAAGGTTTCGATAAACAACTTTTTTTTTCTCCATACAAGAGCGATCCACCCTAGCGTATAGGTAATGGATATTATGTTATATGTCCTTTAATAGCACGCCGATTTTTTCGCCAAAAGAGTGCAGCTTAAACCTGATGGATTAACCAAAGGTTCAGCTCCCATTTGGTAGCCTCCTCAAAGAGGGACTTAAACTGAAAGAGCCCCTGTGAACTCTGCCTGCGGCTGTAACCAGCAGTCGTAGATAGTTGGGGTCGAATTATCAGATCCGGGGGACACTTCGGGCGGAACTGAGCGGTTTGTGCACCGGGCTGTGTCAACCTAACTTGCGCCATCCGGAAAATAATCGGGGGAGTCAGGAAACGGCTGTTTCCTAAGAAGCAGGGTAGATGCTTACCTGACGTCATCTATCCTGAGAAATGATCCTTTGGTCACCCGTGAGAACATGACGGGCAAAAAGCGCCTCGGTTCATAAAATTTCATATTAGCCCTTGGAGGACCATAAGATGTTAAAAAACTCCTTTGTCAAGTTTTGTAAAATTCGTTCAATATATTTTGTACAAATTGATGGAAAATAAGTGTTCCTATGGTCCGGTCCATAAAAATGCTAAATTACCACTTTTTCAAAAATTTTATTATTTTATCAGAAATTAGGCGTAGTAAATAACATACTAAATTAAAAAAAAAAAAACAAATTGAAAAATTCGCCATATATTTTCATTTATTTTAATTAATTTATAATATCATCAGAAATTGTTGGTCACTTGCGATGTTAAAAAAAGTATATTTTTTTTCATTATTTTTTGTTAATATTGAGATTCCGATGTCTCAATAACATGCAATAAATATAATTTATAAATTATGCGTATTCGATAATTTAATCGAATTTCGATCATCATGCCCTGTATACAGGCTTGTGACGTCGTCCACTGCCTAGGCATATTTTTCGCCATTTCGTGGAGCTTCATGTGAGCCGGGCCCGTTGAGCCGGCTTTCGACGGTATGGCGTCTTAGGTTGTTCTCCCTGTGGCAGGTTTCTTAGGATTTTTTTCAATTTATGGGACACATGTCTCATAGTCCTTAAAGGGTTAAACTGCTATTATATAGAATTGTTAACGGATGGCGCAAAAGTATAGTCATCATGCGAATTGGATACCATTTTGTTAGAAATGAAAATAATATCTCTGTTTTCATGGAAAGTTTATTTGAAGGTGTAAAATTGGTGGCATTAATTTGATAAAAATATATCGCTCAGAAGGTCACCTCCCGTCGATGCAAAATTGTGCTCGTTTTACAGCATTTTGAAATGTTGCTCGTAAAACATCTGGATCCAAATTGGCAATTTCTTCTTCAATGTTAGGTTTCTAGACTTGCAAGGTTCGTGGTTTGTTGTGGTATTTCAAAAAGCCCCGAAGGAAAAAGTCTGACGCCGTTAGATATGGCGATCGGGACCAGCGGTTGTCTCCTGTCTGCTGCCCGCGGCTACCATCCTGCTGGAACCCACAATGCTCGAGAACCAATTCAGCAACTTGCGGCACAAAAACTCGTTTAACGACTGCCTGTAACGCTCACCAGTTACGGTTACTGTGGTGCCATCGGCGTCCTCAAATTTGTCAAGCAGTAATAATTATTCCACGTTCTTCAGGCGTGTATCGCTCCATGGCCTGTTGACAACTAATTATATATCTGTCTACAACATAGATATCAAAGCACAGTGACATTTGACGCCATTTGCATATATTAAATTTTTTGGTTTTATTTTGAGAAACATACAGCGCATACAATGTACATACTTGTGCATAAACATATTGTAGAAAAATAAAAGAAAACCATTTCGTTGATAATCGTTTCCTACGAAAGTAACATTTTAAGATAGATTTCAGAATATTTACTTAAACATTAATTAAAGAATAAACTCAGGTGATATTAAATATAAAATTAATATGGAAAACCGATGGGAGAGGTAGGGAATCGGAAGTGATTAGGAAGAAGGAGTTGGACGATGATATATGTATATGTATATAGATATAGATAGGTCGTATAGTGGATATATAGATACAGATATTTATTGATGTTTATAGATATTTATAGATATACTATAAATATTTATAGATATTTATAAATATTTGTAGTAGCTACTGATACGTTGCATGAAAAGTATAATACTAAGATAGGTATTAACGAGCTCATTAGGTGCAATTGATTTAAATAATTCCCGAACGTCGGTTGGTTGAGGTTGAAAATGTCGATGGTATATTAATATATAGGGCATAAAATAACGACACATTCATATTTTGACATTACTTTTGCACCACCATGTATATTGTTTGGACAGGCGCTGTCTAGTTAGGAGTGAGGCCGAATGATTTTGTTTTTTAATATGTGTCATGTATTTACTTGAAAAAATAAATAAATAAACTAGCGGTTGCATCTGCCACTCAGCGGCGCATTTCACAGTTTAACTTGTTAGGCTGGCGGCCGCTGGAGTAGCGGAGGCCCTCGAAGCAGAAGCATAAACAAGAGACCTTCACGTGGCGGAAGGCGGTCGCGATGAGACCGCGATCCGTGCCGCTGTCTCGATTCATCTAATCAAAAGTTTACCTCCGCCAGCGAGCAATCCGGCCGCAAGCATAAGTGCAGCGACGGAGAGAAGACCCGCGACATAGAAGGTATCACGTATTACGCCGTGGAATATTTGCGCTGTATTTACATGCTTTATATTAAATGTTAGTATGTAAGTTGTCCGTTTTAAAAATTGTAATTTATTTACACCACTTGCTGGTATTCAATTAAACTGAAATTTAGCATATGTTTAACTTATTAGGTTAGCGGCCGTTGCAATGGCGGTGTCCCCTCGACGCCGCAGGAGCATAAACAAGATACCTCAAAAGGCTGAAGACAGCCGAGAGGAGATCACCAGTCATGCCTCAGTCTCGATTCATCTAATCAAACGTTTACCTTTGCAGACAGACAATCCGGCCGCAAGCGTAAGTGCAGCGGCGATGATAAGACCCACGACGGAGATGTTACCGCCTAAGCTACTATGTTTTCGCTGGTTTTCGCTGGTTTTCGCTGGTTTTCGCTGCGACCCCTAGAATGTGTAACGTCCCTTCCGGGATGCAAAAGGTACGGCCGAGTTTTTACTTCACAAGTTTAGGGGAATCCCGAGGCATTTCTTTAGGATCATAATAAGAAAGTTGTGACCATAGACCGCGAGTATGTAATATATTACAGGGATGTACACTATTCGGTTTAGAGCAAGCGTCTATGCCTATGGTTGACAGTACGCCAAAGAGGAAATGTTTATATATGAACTTGCACTCCTCTATCGTGTACTCTCCCAATCAACACCATCCTATTTATAGAAGGTTTTCGAACCAATAATTTTCATCTTCTCCACTATGGTGAGGCCCTAATAATTAACTTAAATTTCCCTGTAATAATAATAATTTCTATTCCTACTCTTTCTGTATCCATGGTGCAAGGCTCTGGAACGATCTCTCAACAAATATACGAAATTCGCCTTCTTTACAATTTAGGAAATACCGGTTATTCTCTTTCTCTCTCTCATTCTTATGTCAATCTTATTTTTAATTATAATGGTGTCTATATAACAAAGTTAAACCTTTTTATTTAAGGGGGGTGAGGATTTTAACACTCAATTTCCACAGCGTGCGCATGCACCACTGCATTGCATGATTTGGTTTGTAGCAAGATATTGACATGCAGCAATAATCTCGTTATTATTAATGTAGTGTTCAATATTTTTCACTGATATGCTGGTACAAGCGATACCATTATCTTTCACCAGCCATTCTGCGATAGATTCAGTTTTAAATAATTTATCCTGCCAGCAGTTATATGCCACTTAGTGACGCATTCCACAGTTTAAATTGATAGGCTAGCGGCCGTTGCAGTCGAGGTGTCCCCTCGAAGCGGTAGCATAAACAAGAGACCTCGAAGTGGCGGAAGGCAGCCGCGAGTAGACCACGAGTCTTGCATCAGTCTCGATTCATCTAATCAAAAGTTTAGCTTCGCAGGCGGACAATCCGGCCGCAAGCGTAAGTGCAACGGCGATGCTAAGACTACCGACATATATGTTACTGCATATTATATTATGTAACGTTAACCCTCTATTTATACGGATTTTAACAAAACTAAAACGCTACTGACGCTTAAAAAAATAGTTTGCCTGTGTAAAATGCAAAGTACTATATTTAAAACTAGAAGTGCTTGAGGCGAGAAAATCGAGTTGGAATGAGGAAGAAAGGGAGAAACTGGTTACTTTTTAGAAAATAAGTAATTTTTGAGGTGAGTTTGAAATGATTGTAAAGAAGGCGAGTTTTGTAAATTTGCTGGGAGATCGTTCCAGATTCTTGCACTATGGACACATAATGAGTTAGAGTAGATTTCAGTATTACGACAGGGAATTGTAAATAAATTGTCGAAGACTGACTGAAGTAGAGACCGCGGTTCGAAAATATCGTGGAGACTGAAGTAGAGTGGTTCGAAAACATCGTGGAGATAGGATGGTGGTGATTGAGTGAGCAAGTATATAAATATTTTTCCTTTGCCGTACTAGCCATTATAGGCGTATTCGCTTGGTCTAAACTGGATAGTATACATCCCCGTAATATATGTAATTCACACTCCCGATCTATGGTCACAAATTGCTGATTAATATCTAAAGGAAATACGTTAAGATCCATATAAATAGAGCGAAAACGCTACATAGTGTAATAGGCGGTAATATATCTGTCGCGGGTCTTAGCATCGCCGCTTCACTTACTCTTAAGGCCGGATTGTCCGCTGGCGCAAGTAAATTTATGAGATAAGTCGGTAATGAGGCATGTTTGTTTCGTTTAGGATATTGTCTATATGTATCACAAAATCAAAATCAAAATCAAAATGTTTTTATTCACAATAGAATTTGTAAAAAAAATGCTTTGTGACTTCAAAATATGAAACAAAATGTATGGTTTATATTACAGATAATTTGTCATTTAGCTTATATTTCAAATACTTTATAGATACTGGCTAGGTGCATTATATAATCATGATATTATATAATATTTAACAACATAAATATTTTAAAACAATTTAAAACATAGGTACAGTTAGAATTTAAAATAGACATAAAATTTAAAATAGTCATAATTAACAACAATAGTCAAAAAGAGGAAAAAAATATATACCTGAATAGTTAACAATTTCAATAAAATAAGAAAAGAATATTAAATCTCGATGTTATAATCATTTAAAAAAAAATCAATATCATTTATAAAATCTACTACTTTGTAGTAAGCCTTCTTATATAGAATATCTTTAATTTTACTTCTAAACTAAATGTCTGATAGACCCTGTATGTCCTCCTGGATTCAACTACTCTAAGCAACGATAAAGTTTAAAAATACAATATTCATTTTTCTACCTAAGGGAGAATAGGATCAAGAATATTTTTATTTTTAAAGCAATGCAATCATCGATGCGTTTTTGCAGCTGACATTCATTAAACTCATACAGTACCTACTATTCGAGCACATTTACTTTGTCAACTTTACTGAAATAATATTGTTTTCTCACACAACAATTTGAAATATAAATAAATAACCCTATTTGGAAAACGAATAATATTTATTTAAAAAATATACCTAATTTTGGAATTCAATCTCAAACCTAAGCTTTGCAAATTCAAAATTAGTGTCATTTTGAGTACGTTGTACATAGGTTGTTGTAATCGTTTTTTTTAGGTTTAAATAACAATTAATTCCTTAAGTTATTCAAGAAATGCAGTCGATCATCAGGTATCAGATGTCATCAAGCATGTTGCGACATGTAAAGAAGAAAGAAAACACGTTTGTATTGCAGACGCACGACTTTTGACCGCAAACGATATTGCATTTTGATATATTTTGATTTGCAGGCGATAATGACTTGATTTTGACAAACAGCTATGTTGTAACCAGATGTAAAAGTGATAGTAATCCTTTGTATTGCACCGCGGTTATAATGCCGCAACTGTAGATTCAAAAACTGAGGGCCTCACAATTTCTTTAAAATCTCGCATCTGCAAAGGATCAAAAGTAATAAATATATAAATAAGATACGAGAAGTGATAAATAAGAGCAATAAATAATACTAATATACGTGATGCTCTTTTATACACAGTCCCTTGAAAAGGGAACGTAATATAGCTGGCACGAAGCCAAAAGTTGCGACCGTATTTATTTCTCACGCCCATACAAATTGAAGGGGAGACTTATTCAGCAGGTATATTGAAGATCTTCGTTGTACGTAATATTGCTTCGTTGGGTGTACTATGTATATTCTTCGGAATTGGAGTCATCGTCAGAATATAGAATGTGCCGCCAGTTTTGGTTTCCTTAAAAGCTGCATAATTTGGGATCTGAAATTACATTAAATCAACTATGTTAATATAAAATCAAAGACTATCGCGGTTGTTTGACATTATAAATAGGATAGAAAACGAATTTACCGCATGAAATTTGTAGCACCCTCAGGATGCTACAAATTTAAGTCTTTTACTGGCTATCATGTTTACGGTAGGTATTTTTTAATATTATTCTTATACTGACAGACTAATAGACGCATTTACATATAAATGACTAAGTTTTTAGATTAAATATTAATTTGTACCTACAGTGATTATTATTAATAGTTAATTTTTAATATTATTTGATGCCTAGCATATTTTTAAAATTTTGCACAAGCCATTGTTTATTTGGTAGGCTTGCCTTAGCACGGGCCTAGGCCTAGTTAGGCGGCGTTGATTTGAAAAAAATGTGGTCTGCGGCGCTCTTTAATATGCTACTATTCGCCGTTAAGCCTCTAGTGTTAATGTTGTAATGTACTGCAGTTTAAAAAATGCGCCTTTCTTTAAACAAATAAATAAAAACTATAGATATAGTATACGCACACGCCAAGAATTAGAAATTGCGTTTTACATTTTTATTGGTGTAAATTCAGGCTCAGGGCTCAACTTGCTTAGTTCTCTTGTAATTTTCATTGCAGTGGCATCTCGTAGGCAGGAGTTGATAGTTTTATCTTATAATACGTCTTACGTGCTTAGTTGTGATTCCCCTAAAACAACATTTCTACTATAAATACAATAAACTAATGTTCCCCACCAATATGACCCAAGTAATCTCATAAAAACTAAGGGTTATGTATACAAAACGGCAGTCCGTCCGGCTCTACTGTCTAGCTTCGAAGACACATGAACAAAAAGTACCAACGAAATGAAGATGCTCAGGCGGGCGGAAGGTGTAACTACGCTGGATAGAATCCATAATAAACACATACGAGATAGCATCAAGTTTGTACCAATCGCAGATAAGATCACTAAAAACCGCCTAGGCTGGTATGGGCATGTCAAAAGACAAAGCGACGACCATGTGGTACAAATTGCTATGAAGCTGTCTAGGAAAAAAAAGAAGGTCGCCCGTCACTGACCTGATAGTTCAACATCGAAAGAGACATAAAGAAAGCCCAATTTTCAAAACCCACAACTTAAAATCGTTTGACCTAGCGCAGAAAAGAGAAAAGGCTCTACCACAAAAAATGAGAATAGGAGAGGACGAAGAAGAGTACAGTAAATTAACATTATTTTTAAATTTCTTCCTATTTAAACAACTAAATAAACATCTCTTGAATGAAGGCATTCAGTTTTCCACGTCCTGAAAAATTTGCTTGTTAATTATTTTAAATCCATGGCATAGATTTAGTCCACATTTCCTCATTTTCTTAGCACATTAAGTATCTCAGATTATTTAAATATATTTTTTGAATAAACCATTAAACTATGCGAATTTTCTGCTAGTAGGTAAAATATATAGATCCATAATTTATCTGGGGAGTCAATGATATAGTCAGCTGTAAATGGAAGGGATCGCGGTCTAAAGTTCAGGAATTTAGAAATCCACTCAATGCTGTTACTATCTATGCGTAATAGACCCTTTTTAGACGACTGCCCAAAAAAAAGAAGTGTTATATGTATAGTATTAATAAATGTATGTTTTCCGTTTCTTTTTTCCACCATAACGTCTAAACGTTTAAACCGATTTAGAAGTGGGTGACATTGTTTGAATCGTTACATTGTTCCAAGTGTTATATGGTATTTAAACTGTCAAAATGGAAGTACTTGTTTAAATGTCACAGGGTACGTAACGCGCCCTTTCTCTAAAAAAGCAGCGCCTTTAATATAAATCTCCGTATTACGAGTGGCTTGTTAACAGTCATCATTTGACAGCTTAGTTTTTCCGTTCTTCGTCTTCGCGGCCGTTAAGAAAAAACCTGGTAGGCCGAATAACGAAAAGATGAATTTGGAATATAAATAAAGCAATATAAATTATACAAAGTGGTCAATTATTACTCTCCACAAAATATTGTGAAGTATAAGTCCAATATTTCGAGACTTTAATATGACTAGTGCGCCCCCTGGTGAAACGCTTTTTACCACAACACTTTTAACTTTTGCCATGATCAAATGATGCCTGCATACCAAATTTCAGCTCGATCAGATGAAGCGTGTGGGCGCTATCGTAAAGGAATTCACACACAGACAGACACAGACAGACCTGGGAATAATATTAATCGTTTCATGGAGAATTAAACTAGTTATATCCGTCTTTGTCATGAAAAAAATGCCTGTTAACAATTCTTTTCCTCCTGTTGGGTTGGTGGGCCGGTAAAGTAATAAATAAATGATTTTCGGTCTGCTTATGCGGTATACCGTCTGGTAGATGCTTTCGCGAAAGTCAAGATATTCAGTTTATGTAAACACACTCGAAAAGTAATAACCGTCGATGGGAGAGTCGCCGCGTTGCATCGCGATGTTCGAGCAAATAATATTTCGATCTCGCCTCTCGCCTCCTCGCAGCCATATCTCTCATCCCATAGCATAAAGCTGGGCCAGTGCGCCGCGAAACCACTTAACCAACTTTATTACTACCCTCGCCAGTGGATATTAGTTACTTTAGCTAGTCATTAACGGGCGACAACTCCGTCATAAAAATATACCTACCTACCTAAAAAGATAAGATTAAACATTGATCATATATATAATTATTTTTAATTAACCGGCATACTTTAAGTGAGTAAATCAATACGAGTAAATATACAACTTGTAATGTAAAAAATGTGAAAAAGAAACAAAAACTAAAACATAAAAACCACTTTTTTTTTAAATAATTTATTTAAAAGAGTTTTTTAAGAGCGCTTTTTTTTGGCTGCGGAAGAACCAGGTTGTGTTCGATTAGCAATATTTTATATCAACTTTGTGGCGGATCCGTGGCGCCCTTTGCACGCCAAGGTCATTTGCGATCGGATATCTAACAGATTGTTTCTAAGGATAGATAACATCAGGTCGACAATACCCCCCCGCTGCTTAGAAAACAACTGCACATACATTTAAATATTTTCGTTTGGCCATTGTGCGATTTGCTGTTGCCCAAAGCAAAATCAAAAAATGAGTGGAATTTTTCGTTATTCTGCGAACAGAAATTAAAAAAGGCAAAACTTGCCCATGCCCGGCAAGTGACTCTACCATGAAATGGATACGTACGTCAAATACCACAGAATTCGACATCAGCACCACCTATGTATGTGTATGTATATATGTATATATTCTTATGTATTATGCAATGCAACTTAAGTTCATAATATCAAAAGAGTCAGCTCGTCGATACAATTAAACAAAAATCAGCATCCCTAGATAGGTACGGGTCTCTAACCTAGTTAGGAATGCGGATAAACATTTTCACCATAGGATGTGTTCAATCTCTCCCAACTCAACCATATTATGTAAATGGTGTTTACATGACATATTATACAAAGTTATTGTAAATAAATAAATTTAACGGTTAAATATCTATGAACTTATAATTTTTTCATTCTAGAAGTTATTAGAGTTGGTGGATGTAGAAATTTTGCGGCTATAAGTTGCAATATGCAAAAATATCATAATATAACATTTAAAAAAACCGAACCCGTTTTTAGCGCCACCTACCGGGCCCAATTGTGAATCACAACGATACAGGAACCTACTCAAATAAAAAAAGACACAAAGTCGTTCCAGCTACTTAGGAGGAGTTCGGTAATATACACACGTACAAAAGAATTATATGTATATACTAGCGGAACCTAGCGAACTAGCAGATTAATTAACTTAGGTGATTTTCATTGACAGTTGTTTGACAATTGCATTGTTTTTTTATATTCTTCGTTGAAAGCAGCATACTCAGCATCATTATTACAAATTCAAAGTATCGATCGTGATTCCAATCTGATTGTTTAATTTGGTCTCACCAAAAGAGCTTTTTTATCAATTGCTATTTGTGGATTCGTTGTACTTGTTGTGTTCGAAATGGAAGAAAAAAGTGTGTAAACGGTATGATTTTGTTTGACTCTCCATTGATTTCTTTTCTTTTTTATTTCAGATTTTGGCTGAAACAAAGTGAATTTGTTTCAAATCGAAGGGAATGTATTTTAATTCAGTACTCTATGATACACAATGTTTCTCGTTTTGCTTTCTGACGTAAATACACAGAGAACTGCCGGTTTTCCTACTCGCGAACAAGGGACTTATAATTGGCCGTGTGTGAAGCATGGATTTTCTAAAATTTATTTCACAAACAGTCAGTTATTGTCCTTGCGATTTGTTAATTATCATCGCGAATGCAAGTCGTACTTGAAACTGCAGTCGTTTATAGTCAAATGGTCAGTCGGTAGTAATCATTGGTATTCGTGGAATGAACACATCTTCTCCCTTGTACTTTCCTATCAGAATCATCGCTTCTTTTACATTTGGCATTAATTTCTTCACAGCCAGCCGAGTTCCATTGCACAATCGTGGTTGATTCAAATTGTGAAGCATGATGACCACTGAACCAACTTTGAGTCGGAGATTGTGCGGCGGAATTCCTGGAAGGTCTAACGAATTTAGTAACTCAGTCGCATAGTTGACAACACCATTTTGATTTATTATTGCGTCATCGTTTCGGCTGCAATTTTGCTTTGAATTATAAAATTCAGTGAGTCCACATCGATATTTGATTCAGATAGTTTTGAACAATATTTGGGAAGACTTTTTCAATCAATTCCTCCTTCGATTCGGTGAAATAGCAAAAATTCTCTGGAAAATTGATGTGACCACTGCCGATGTCGACTGGAACGTTTCCATTCCCAATGTCCAGCAATTGCCTCATGTTCGTCGTGAATTTCAGCGTCTTTACGCGTCTTCATAACGCGGACGCCTTTAAACACGCATTTAATTCGTCGGCTGCTGTTGAACGTGGAATCACAGGAAGAGTTTGTCGAAAATCACCGGCCAAGAGTTTCATTACACCACCGAAGATAGTTTGATTTTGGATAAGATAGCAAATCTCTCATCGTTCAGTTCAGCGCCTCTAATCGATCGTGTGTGAGCCATTGTGCATTCATCCCAGATGATAATCCTGCATGGTTGAAACACTCGAGCCATTTCAGAATTTTTAGAAATGTTGCAAGTTGGTGTTTCATTTGCTTGCAAATTTAGTAACAATTTCAGTGCCGAATACGCAGATCGACCACCTTTCAAAAATTTAGCAGCTGTTCCAGATGATGCAATCGCCTATGCAATATGATTCTCTGACCGAATCGAAGGCAATATCAAGGAACTCAAATATGTCTTCCCAGTTCCGCCGGGTGCATCCAAGAAATACAATCCTCCATTTCCATCACACGCAGCTTTCGTTTATTTATTATTTATTTATTGAGATACTTATGATTAGGTATACAGTTTGTTGAACATGTAACGGTTGCTTCTTATAATAATTATATAAATTATTTATTAATTAACATATGGAGGTTTAACACATCTTACTTGACCTTTCCTGCCAATAGCACATCTAACTAGGCGATAATTTGGCCCGTCTCTAGATGTGCATATTTTTATGCAATTTTAAGGAATTAAATGTTTTTTTTTAACAAAAAAATATTTAGACCCCCCACCTGTATATACACATAAATATACCAATTTTATAAAATATATAGCTTTGTAATAAATAAATACATTTATAGTTCAAATTTAATAAAATTTAATAAGGAATAATAGATAAGTGATACTAAATAAAAAATTGTGCGTTGCGAAGAAGTGTCGTTCACGATCGTGTCGTATGCATACTTTTGCTGTGGATTCAGCAACGGGAACGTTCTCTGCGACTGTTTCGGCCAATGCATCACGATCGTTCGAAATTCGAAAATCAAGATGGCGGCACTTGAATTTTCTCTTGTCAAACAACGCCATCTATGATTAAGCTCGGTACTAAAATAATTTTCGGTTTTCACATTTTTATCACTTTTCCGATAGATTTTCTGAATTTTTTATAGCCTATAACTTATAGTAAGACCGAAGTGATTATGAACAAAACAAAAAAATCATCCAAATCGGGTCAGCTGCTCGTGAGTTATTAGGTAACATACATAAAACTCAACTCATTTTTATTATCTATACTATAATATTATAAAGAGGTAAAGTTTGTGATATTGTAGGAAGTAATCTCTGGATCTACTGAACCGATTTTGCAAATTCATTTACCAATAGAAAGCCACGTTATTTGTGAGTGTCATAGGCTATACATTATTCCGAAAAAGGAAAAGACTTTTTCGTGGTAGTCGGATTTCCGAAGTAAGTCGGAAAAAATGGTCGAACGAAAAGGTTTCTAACGAACGCTGCCTTAACGATGAGAGATATATGATTAAGTTCTAGAGAATAGTTGATAATGCCTACAAAAAATAGCTTGATAGAGTTAGCTTGATAATGCCTACAAAAAAGTCAGCGACAGCATATGTATAAATTTTATATTTAACACAGCATATGTATAAACTTTATATATAGTCATAAAAAGTAGTTTTTTATATTAAAAACATAATTTAAATCGTTAGGTCATGTTTATTGGTCATATAATCAACAATTATAAATTCATATCAAAATAAGTAAATTTATCGCCTCAAGTGTTTAAAACAAAAGACTTTTCCCTTTTACTTCATATAATTTCACTTTTACTGCATAAATGGTTAAAGTATAAGACACTCGCAAATAAGACACTCACACTAAGACACAAATAACGGTAATATAGTAAAATTGGCATGCAAATACATACATACATATGCAGTAAAAATATAACCCTTCTTCTGGCAGTCAGAAAATAAATCATAGCACTCAGTACTAACCAAACCACACTCATAATTTCATCACAAGTAAAAAGTTTTACCGCCCAAAGAAGTGGGCACGAATCAGCTAGTATAAAGATGTACAAATTACTGTTAAAATTTGCTATGCAATATTTCTGTTAAACTACGAGATAAGTTATGTAAAACGAGATAGAGACGCAATGTCGCTACGCTCCAAGGTAACGTCTCCATACGAATTGCCACTATGATTTCACATTCAAAGCCATGCCCAGTCGTGCGAGTAACTCACCCAGATGCAGATGCTCGACACTATTAAACGCGACGTATTTGAATCATTGTTTACACAATGCAGTAACTGGAGCGAGAAGGGCTCGCGAGAAAAGCAATAATCTTGGGGAAGCATTAGACGATCATTTGAATAAAATTTCGGTTGAGTCACCCCAAGACTTTCCCGGCAAATAGACAAGACCCCCCTTCCCCCATGCGCTACCTTCACCGCCATTTTCGTACTATATTTGTAGTATTTTCATTTGTAGTAAAATGGTACATGATATAGTATTTTCTTAAATATGGCACAGTTTAAGAAAAGTTTGTGTCGCTTGTAAAAGAGACATTCCAACCAAAACTTCACAACGTCGTCTTGGCCCAACAAGACATTTGTGTAGTTAATCTCATGTCTTGACGTCCAATATTTGGGGGTTGAAATATGACTAGCACGCCGTCTGGTGGACCGATTACAGCCATGATCTTTTGAAATTGTTGCGACTCATGATGATGAACAATGTAACATTAAAATCAGCAAACATTTTTAATTTCAAGGTTCGGTTGACGTAGTTTAACCCCAGGAGTTAACCCCAGGTAAAACTGTCTAATCGCCTGATGACTAATAAGTTTCGAAGAAACAAAATTTCGAAGAAACAGTCGTTCATACGTTGCAATTTATCAATGTATGGAAATAAAGTCTTTCACAATCGCAAGTATTAATTCACACAAAAAATACCCCACAAATACAACAGATTTACAGATATATAAGCATATACAATTAGCATATTTAATCACTCTCGTTTGACGTTATCAATGGTAAGCCATCCGTTATCAATGGTAAGCTATTACCTTCTTTTTGAATAATTAAATGGTCTAAGCATTTAAACAATGTGTTTATCCTACCATATTTATGTACGCCGAGGGAACAAGACTTTACAACTTTGGGCTCTGATCATATCGACAACCCACGACATCAGAGAAATCCTACCAACTCTTGTTATGACTAAATGATAACTGCATGCTGAATTTCAGCTCAATCGCGTTTGGGCGCTATCGTACATCTATGTACGTATATATTCATGTATACATACCGACTCTATAAACTAAGTGAACATATACTGAAATATTGAAAATATTGAACACTTTATAGGTAAACTGTAAAGCACATGATCCATCGATTTTTAAGCCCTATTTACAATTCTCGATAATTTACTTATTACTATTATTGAACACTACAAGTTATGTCTACTGTAGTCGCTACAAATGTAAAATTTGTCTCATATTACAAAATGATTAAAAATACAGGCGAACCTTAAAAATAGGATAAATAATTTTAGTTACTAGTATGCGTTTAAATGGTTACCTTTTCAGATGCATCGAGCTTAATTTGTAAGGAGATTTTTCACGCTCCAATAGATATCACTGTTATAATGATCTAAATCTCTCGAATATCAACCGAACTATTCTTATATCTATAAACTCGGGTAAGAACGACATTCTCACAAAGGCTTATTTTGTATATTGTTCCCAGATTGTAAAATATTCTTGAATATTCCTTGTATATTATAAGTTAACATTGATAGTTTCAAAACTGGCTAGTTCCATAAATGGCTATTGGAGTAAGGGCGTTCTGGAACGTAGAAAAAACTACTTAGTATTTGTGTTTTAATTTGCTTACAATGTTATATCAATTAAAAATTACAGAGTTATTATTATTATCAGTATTACTATATAGGGTAAGTTAAGTTTTTTGGGGGCACATTTTTTTTTTGTGAATGACTAAAAGAAACGCTTACGGTATTATGGGAATATAATATTACTACTCAACCATTTATAATATATTTATAGCATAACGACAGTTCTCTGAAGGAAATTTTTTTAATTAAAAAATTATAGCCTCGGTCCATCTCTCCCACACTTATTGGTGAGTTGGACCTCCTCGATTTTTTATTCTTAAGTTCCGCTTAAATGTGCATTTGTTGTTCCGAACGTTCTTGCGGCTTCATTCATTCCCAATCCGTCTTACAGAAGCCTTATCAGCATTGGTCTATTTTCCACTAAAAGCCACTTTTTGCCTCACATATGTTAAACGCAGGTCTGAAAACTCGACACTTAAACCTCAACAAACACGCAAACCTCAAAAAAAAACAAAATCTCAAAAAAACTAATTTTAAGTGGTCTATCTCACTAGCAATATATCTGTTCCACCTCTTCTAAATCGTGAGGATAGACGGTTCGATCCCTCACGCTATAGGCATTTATGTTTATCGAAATTATTTAGGCTATATTGCCGCTTTGAAAACATGCAAGTACAGTGATGCTAATTTAAATCACACAAATTCAATATTCTCTACAAAACCTCGTTATGATTGCGACCCTAAAGAAAACTGGCACTGTGTAAGCATTTTTCACAGTTTTTCTAAAAAACGAAACAAAATACGGTCGTCTTATTTTGCACCCTTTGCAGCTGGCCTAACAATACCAGTTCAGTGTTGTCAGTTTTGAAAAAATATTTGTAGTTTGGGAGAGAATTAAATGGAGAGGTGTCTGGTCCGTCTCTCCTAAATCGTGAAGACAGACGGTCCACCCCCTCACACTATAGGCATAAACGTTTATAAAAAAATTGGACACTATATTGCCGCTTTAAGTACATGCGAGTAGCAGGATGCTAATTTTAATCATAAAAAATCAAAATTCGATACATATCTTCGTAATGACTGCAATTATATGCAATCATTACGAAGATAAAATAGAAAATATAATAATAAACTCTGTCTGACTTACCATATAGGTATTTTAAATAATGTAAACATATTGCATATGTAGTTTTTAATCTCTGCATAATAAAACATTTTTTATACGTCAGCTCGCAATCCAGGTTACATCATAAACCACACATCTAGGTACAGGCGTAAGTTTAGTTAGATGTATGACTTGCCGCGGATCCCTTAAGGTTTGGATGAACCAATTTGTCGCTTTATTTTAATTTAAATTTCATTTTTTTTAGTGTAACCATAGTTACAGTCTGGCCATAAAGAGTAGACCCTACGGAAAAAATATTAATAATGCAATACAGTAATGTGAGAATAGTAGGACTAAATCATCTAGGGACATGTCCCAGTACCGTCTCCCAAGAAGCGTATTGAACTTGGATTAGTGTTTCTCCTCCTTTATTGATTCTATCACGTAACATCGACGTTTGAATGATTGTGAGCTTGAAAGAAAAAGAAAATATGCTAGTCGCGCCCCTTTAAATAATCATTAATTTTGAGTACGATTATAACAGGTAGGTACCAACAATTTGTGGTTACGAAATGTTAAACGAAATGTCAGAAAAAACATAACCTCAAAATGTACCTAGAAGCAGCTGAAAATGACTTCTGAAATGAAATGAAATGAAATGAAATGAAATGAAATGAAATGAAATGAAATGAAATGAAAAATACCTTTATTGTACTAACAAAAAAAAAAAATTACATGGGTAAAGAAAACTTAAATTCTATTTTGACTTAGTACAAACGGCGGGCTTATCGTTTCACGATTTCTTACAGCCAACCGTGTAATATTAAATAAAAGTATCAATACAGCTCACATACATAAACATATACACATAAATATACATATACATACATCCAAATATACATACATACATAAATAATATAATTTATAATATAGTATATGTATATTATAATAATAAATACATAGAAACTACAGATAAATAATAATAAAAATAACTGCTTATATAAAATGATAGATATTACAAAGTTCTTATGCTTCTATTCAGTCAACAACCCAACGAAAGGGGGAAGGGGGGAGGGGATAGGGGGAGGGTTGGTTCTTAGTTGATATTTTGAGGGAGAAAATGTTTTTTCAGTAACGCCTTGAAACAGGGCAAGGATGTTGCATGACGAATAGCATGCGGAAGCTGGTTCCAAAGTCGAGCAGAATGGACGCTAAATGAGTTAGTGAAAAAAGAAGACTGATGTAGTGGAATTGCAATGGTGTTGTCCTGACTTGACCTGAGTGGAACACCATGACTTCCTAACGGGAGAAAGAGGTCTTTAAGGTAAGGAGGTGCTATGGGACTATTTAGGACTTTATAAAGGAGTGAGAGGGCATGCAGATTTCTGCGCTCACGAATTCGAAGCCAGTGAAGTCCATCGCGATATTCGCTTACGTGATCAAATTTACGCAAGTCGAATATATATCGTATGCAGATATTTTGTAGCCGTTCGAGTTTATCCAGTATCTTCTCTTTAATATCTATAGTACCGACATCAGCATAGTCTAGAATTGGAAGTAGCAGTGTTCTTACTATAGTTTGCTTAGTTGCTGCTGGAAGGAATCTCTGTAACCTTCGGAGGCTATGAAGGCCATTGAAAATACGACGACTAATTTGGTTGGCGTGTGCCTGCCACGAAAGAAATTCGTCTATGACTATTCCAAGATTCTTGACAGTTTTGGTATACTCAATAATATTACCGTTTATTTTGAGGGGTGACATTGACGTTTTGTTAGTATTAGACATGAGTTTCTGGCCACCAATCACAATCGCTTGTGATTTGGCTGGATTTATGATTATGCCATGTTTTTCGGCCCAACTTGATATGTGTTCTAAATTAGAGTTCATAGTCGACACGGCAGAAGGCAGGTCATCAGGTCTGGCATGGAGGTAAATTTGAAGGTCATCAGCATATAAATGATAGGATGTAGTTAAGCCCTTGGCAATCGGGTTAATGAAGATAGAGAAGAGCAGTGGGGATAGGACACACCCTTGCGGGACACCAGCTGTGAGCTCGAGCAAGTCTGATTGGCCCTCAGACGATTTAACACACTGGTAGCGTCCGCGCAAGTAGGAGTCAAACCAACTCACCACTCCTCTAGAGATATTAAGCGATCGGAGTCGCTCAAGGAGAAGTTCAAAGTCGACAGAATTAAATGCGCTACTGAAATCAAGCAGCGTGAGAATAGTTAGTTTTCTATCATTCATAGCGCGTCTAATGTCGTCGGTAACTTTGACTAGTACAGTAGTGGTACTGTGACCAGGGCGGAAACCAGACTGAAGGGGATCTAACAATTTGTTGTTATCTAAGAAATTATTAAACTGGGTGTAAACAACCCGCTCTAAAACTTTGGAGAATATTGGCAATATTGAAATAGGCCTGAAATCTTTAGCAGAATCTGGCGATTGGACTTTAGGGAGGGGTATGATAATAGCCTGTTTCCATAAATTTGGAACTACTGAATTAAAAATAGAAAAATTTATAATATGTGTGAGTGTAGGTAAAAATATTTCAAGTATTGGTAGGATTAGGTCTTTGTTTATGTTGTCACATCCATACGCTCTAGACTTAATTCCTCTTACTATTCTTCTTATTTCCGCTTGTCGAACTGGAGAAAACGTAAATTTGCTTACATTATGCGGAACCTCCTCACGGATAGACTTTATGGAAGCAGCCTTTATATCATCCTCAAGAATACATGGTGGTTTTGCAAAGTGGGCGTTGACAACATTTAGGTCAAATTTGGAGTTCATGGGGTTTGACGTGGTTTTACCCACTCCGAGGGAATGAAGAAATTTCCAGGTGTTCTTTGGGCTCGAATTTGCAAGATTACGACAAATGTAGGATCTTTTGGCATTACGACACAATTGGTTACATTGATTCCTCAACAACTTAAACGAATTCCACAGTTCATCGGAGGGAGCACTTTTGAATTTGGATTTAAGTTTATCCCGTTTTGCCATCAATCCCTTGATTTCATCCGTAATCCAGGGAGAAGCTGGGTGTTTAATACGAATCTTTTTAATCGGCGCGTGCTTGTCATAGAGCTGTATAATGAGTTTATTTAGAAATTCGACCTTCTCGTCTACAGACCCCAAATGAACAACGTTATGCCACTCCATGTTATATGCATCATGAGACAACTGCGTGTAGTCAATGGACCTCAGATCCCGCCGATACAAAAACCTAGGTGGTGGCTTGGGACTTCGGATTTTATAGGAGAGATATAGTAAGTCATGGTGCGAGAATCCAGAAGCGGTGTACTGCCCATGGGTGTTGATCCTATACGGAGAAGATGTAATAATTAGATCAATGAGACTACGGGACGCTTTATCATAGTGGGTAGCTTCAAGTGGGAGTAGATTGAGATCGAGCGAGGAGATAATTTGAGATAGCTTAGACGAACGATAATTCTGTTTTAGAAGGCAGGTATTGAGGTCGCCCATAAGTACTGAATGTTCATAATTAGGTACGAGACCTTCAAGAAGTGACTCTAATTCTTGAAAGTAATTAATTTGGGGAGGGCAGTATACGACACCGAGAAGAATTGAAGTGAATTGAAGATTCACCTCTATGAAGAGATACTCT
This sequence comes from Micropterix aruncella, assembly GCA_944548615.1. NCBI lineage: Eukaryota > Metazoa > Arthropoda > Insecta > Lepidoptera > Micropterigidae > Micropterix > Micropterix aruncella. Next base: position 23,908,454 of record OX155970.1, read on the forward strand.
GGACGACCGCGGACATTCGATGGAGATTGGCACAGTATTTTATAACGAAGATCAGATCTTAGATAAATACCTACGCCACCGCATCTCCAGCCGACTCTGTCGTTGCGTATTAGAATAAAACCCGGCAGGGGAAATTGGTGCGAAGGCAGCGATGGTTTCAGCATTGTTTCACTGATAAGAAGTGCGTGAATATTAAGTCCAGAGAATGTAGCTAGCAGGTCAGGATAATGTTGGGGAACGCTCTGAGCGTTAATATGGCATATATTGAATGCATTTTTAAATGTGGGAAAAGTGGTTAAAAGTACATTATGGAGAGACGGACTATTAACTAGTTCGTCGGAGCTCAACATATCGTTTGCCTCTGAACCATGTTCCTCATTGTCTAGACTGGGTTCGTTACTGAAAGGACAATTAAATTCATTAAGGGTTTTATCTAGAGTGGGATGGGGTGATATTGATATATGTGCCTAAATAGTGCATAGAATGTGTGCAGGGATGAACTTAGGTTATTTTCAATATAACTTTTAAACCGAGAGGGTATAGAATGTAAAAAATAAAAGATCATATTTTCGCTACCAGCAAAGACATTCAATCTGAGTATAATGTGTAACTCAAGCGTCCTCTTGTACCTTAAAAACACTGTTCTGGGGTCATTGTATCTAGGTAGAAATTTTAAAATAATCATAAAGACATGTTTATAAAAAAATTCGCCAGAGAGTAACAAAATAGAAACAATAGATAAAACATAAATTTTTAAATAGATTATAATAATATAATATGAAACAAGTATAATAACAATAGATCTAATAAAAATGTAATAGAATATAAAAGTAATAAATATTATCAGTGGTAACATAAGACTGTATATGAAATAATAGCAAAAATAATTGGTAGGTATCAGTATAATATAACATTGTATAGAAAATAATATTAGGACTATTAGGGTAGGAGGGTATACGAATATAACGGGATAATTCATCAGTGATAAAATATTATATCTTAACCTAGGTGTAAGAGCTTCCTTTGTATTTAAACTATTTCTAAAATAGTAATACAGTAATTTATGCATCTTGAGATAAAAATAAAGAATCACACTAATTACAGAGAAATAAACAGGATCGATAAACTCAAAAATAGGAAAAACATAGCAATGCACACAAAAATTGAAAGGTGATAGATGATAAGTGATAGGGCAGGCATAAGAATTATATGGTAAGCCGTTACAAATAGGTAATAGATGATTACCTAATTTGTGACAGAATATTCTCGTTTTTGATATGAAAAGTTCTGCCATTTTCTTGCTTTTTAAGAAAAATTTGACCATTTGACTTCTATAGCTCCGCTTCGAATAGTTTTGTTAATTTTTACCGCAAAGAAATATGAATAACGAGAATGAACGAAATTTGTCATAAGGATAACTGTTGCCACATCAAAAAAATGCCCCCCCGTCGAATAGATTTCTACTCCTAATGGCCAGACTCTAAATTATACGATATGGAAAATTAAATAAATAAATATATATTACAAATAAGTACAGTGATATATTGATACTACACAGTGCTTATAAAAACATTTTTACAACTGTTTTGGTGAAGCAGGTAAGACTATATTTGTGTTGATTTTATCACCACACTAGATTATTTATCTATTCTAGGGTGATAGTATTTAGGACACAGTAACTTCCCATTTTTTATTCATTCCTATTGTTCATTCATTTTTAAAAAATAAAAGGTAAATTTATAAATATGTAAGTAAATCACTAGCATCAAGTCGAAAGCTGTGGGTCATGATGGTATAAGCCTCCAACTTATCATTCCTATTTTAAATGAAATAGCGGAAGTAGTTGCATTCATCTTCAATTTTTCTCTTAAAAGTGGCGAACTACCCGCTGTCTGGAAGAAAGCCATTGTTGTCCCAATACCAAAAACCTCTTCAACAAATTCCCCAGAAAACTTTAGGCCGATTTCAATTCTCCCAGTGCTAGCAAAGCTATTGAAAGACTGGCATATAGTCAGTTGCTCTCTTATGTTTCTCTTAACAACCTTATAAACCCATTCCAATCAGGTTTTCGACCCCATCATAGCACCACTACTGCCTTAGTTCATGTTACCGATGATATTCGTCAAGCGATGGATTCCCGTCCTTTTATACTTCAGCAGTGCTTTTAATTATGTCGATTATGATATTCTCCTTGCTCGATTAGAATCATGTAACTTTGCGAATCCCGAATTTTCTTAAGAATAAAGAGTTTTATTATTATTATTATTATTATTATTATTTTTCGTCTTGAGCTACTTGAAAATATAGCGCAGAGTCAATCTGCTGATTGTACTCTGAGCTTTAAACTCCGCCAAGGAATACTATTATACAGATGCGGTACGAGAAACGCGTAATGTCTCTGTCCAAATCTCGTATTCAGTCGTTGGTGGGGTGGTTTTTTTATTTCTAGTAGTAATGGATAATGGAGCTTTCCATTAGTAAAAGATTTTTGGGGACTACCCCCTACATACAAACTTTTTTTATTTTTTATTATTTAGATCCAAAACATTAATTTACAAAGTTGACATAAATAATACAGTATAGAAAAGAGCAAACACTTAATTTGCGAAGCAAAGAAAGTATAGATTTGATGGATTTTATTAGCTCCTCTAGACGACAGTCTGTTCTGGATACCAGTGTTATATTTGTTACATAGTACACTTTTTTATAAATTTTCGTTTAAAATTAAGAAAGTTTTTAGCAACATAATAAAGAAAATTTTAAGAAAATTTGAATAAAAAGACATCTAATGTTAGTTAGTAAAGCGGTAATAATAAAAGGATAATATGATAATTACCTACATAGGCATTAAAATAAATTACTTACAAACATTACTCCTATATAATATAATTATAGCTGATGTAGGTTGTCAAAAAGTTACAATAACATGATTTAAAAGCCGAAAAAAATATCTTCTAGGTACCTAGAAAGAACAATGAAAAATTTAGAGGGACCGAGAAAATTACTGAAATTAATTGAATATTGAATGGAAACATACACGTATGAGAAGAATTGAAGTATGAGACGACGTTTCATATTTTATGAAAGGTTAAGGCTCTTCTCGATTCATCCGATAGCGGAGGTAGGGTAGCTTTCTCTCCCCTTTCTCTCTTCTATTCCACCATTTATCGGGCGCGTATTGATGGGGTAGTTGTATGCTGATGGAGTGCAGGTGTAAAAAACGCGCGGCCAACCCGAGCGGCTCCTTCGGCTAAAAGGTAACGACGCCAACATCCGACCGCCATAAATCGCACACCTTTTTTCCGAGGAAGCGAAGCGCGGTAGGCAACGCGGTAGTAAGGGGGGGGGGGGGGGGGAGGCGAGGACACGGGCGGAAGGAAGTCGAGGAGGGGAGACAGATGGCTGATTCCTACCGCGCCGCCGATGTGCCGGGAAATTTGACGATGCCCTCGAAGAAATAGATAAAGAATCCTCAGGGCAGAAGAAACTTACTGCTCGACATGACGATATTTTTTTAACTAATCATAATTTACAGGGCTAAACTCACAAAAGAGAATTAACCAACTACTCTCAGTCTTTCCTAGATCTGTTTAGAAGCCAACTTACATCCACTTTTCGAATCGTTTGGGGAGGTACGTCGCCGCGTCGGTCGTAGATATGTACGTCCGTTGTCAGGTTATTGTATGATTTTTGTATATTTATTTTATATTAATTGACCCGACAGATGTTGTCCTGTCAAACTATCTATAAATTTGTTTGTGATCGGTTTGTGAATTTGTGAAAAGCTATCGGAATATGTAAACAAAGGAAAAAGTCACCCCAAGACTTTCCCGGCAATCATACACCCCCCCTCCCCCCCCACACCCCAACCCCACCCCCCCTGCGCCAAACTCCTCAACCCACCCCTTTCCAAACTTCACCACCCCTAACTCCCCCCTAGTTCCCCATCTCCACCCCCCCCCACAACAAACCCCCCAAGAAAACCCCGCAACCCCCACAACCCCCCCCCCCCAAACTCTACAACCCCGACCCCCCTTCCCCAAACATGTGGTTGCTTGGTTGGACTGAAAAAAGAACGACCTAATACATCGCTGGAAAATACATGTGGGTAACGTGAGGTTGTCTCGTTGTTTCCGTCGTAATTTTTTTTTTTACCTTTTATTCTAAGTAAGATATCTTGGTATTTCGATGTATAACAGCGTCTGGGCGAAGTCATCTATCTTACACATTTCAAAACATAGATCAATAACGAAATAAATAAATTTAAATATAAATAAAATAACTACATTTGCTGGATAGATCCCTAAACAACACTAAAGTAGGAAAATGTCGTTTAATTTTAATTTAGGCTGGAATGCGTTTTTTAGGATTTTTCTCAATATCTTCCAGTTTTTTTTCAAATAAATATATTTGATTGAAACATTTCTATCCCGAGATCATATCGATCTAAACTAAGAAGTAGTAAGGTAATATATTGTTCCTATTCAAATAAAAAGAATTTTCCTTTCTGTTCGAACCTTTTTTGGACTCAAAAAAATGCCAAATCGGTTCAGCCGTTCAAACTTATATGCGATTACCATCAGACACCACTTAATTTACATTTATACCTATTTTATATAATTATCAAGCATTGATAATGGATTATAATGGTATTAAATATTAAATTACGCATATAACACTTGTGATATATTAGTGACATTTTTTTATCGCATTCGTTAACTGAAGTCTTTTAAAACTAAATTTAATATATAACAGCGGTAGTTACTAGTTACTTGTATGATGTCATGGAACAGCTATAACGAAGAAAGGAAAGAAAGAAAAGAAGATTGAATTGGCTAATCCCTCATATATTCAACCAAAAATCCTCTAAATCTAAAAACTTTTAAACAATGTAAAAAAAAGAATTAAAAATAGTTAGCTTTAAAATAAGTTAAAGTGAAACACACGTGTAAATGATATCAATAAGATTCATATTTTATTTTATTATCATTAAGTACTTTTTTTTTAATGTAAATATTATCAGGTTTTAATGTAAATATTATCAGGTGTGGCTTTCTGTGCCGACTAATCCTTACTAATGTAGCAGATAATGCAGCAGATATATTACAATACGGTCAAAATGGCCACTAAAGTTGCACTGAAAGTCACGCTGTCATAATCTACAGCAGGTAAGCCTTAGGCTTGGCTGGATTTTATTCAAAGCTGTATTAAAGTGGTTGCCAATACGCCAAAGAAGAAATGTTCATATACTGGCTCTCCTATATCGTGTACTCACCCAATTAACACCATCCTATCTCCAGGAGCTTTTTGAACCACTAAGTTCCCACGGTCTCGTACTTCGGTCAGCCTCTGACAGTTTATTAAAAATTCCGAGTCATAATAGTGATTTCTATTCCTATTCTTTCTGTGTCCATGGTGCAAGACTCTGGAACGATCTCCCAGCAAGTATACGAAACTAGCCTTCTTTACCATCGTTTAAGACTCACCTTAAGGATTACTACCTTTATAAGAAGTAACCAGTTCTTCCCTTTCTCTCCTGTTCCTCTCCCAATTTCCTCTACTCGGGCATTATTAGTCTTAAATTCTTCCACTTGTCTGTATGTTATGTAATAATCTTTATTTTCACAATGTAAAAGTAAAAGTAAAAAGTAAAAGGTATTTATTTCCAATACAACCATACAATTGTGTAGGAATGACAGTAATTAATCTTAAATTAGTTACTCAATTTAGACAAGAGATGATATACAATATATAGTTTTAAACTTACCAATTTACGAAAACATAGACTATGATAACAGTTTACAACAAAACAATTAACGGTAAATAATATGTATTAGATTAAATGGGTAGATACGATGCTATGTATTTTCAAAATATTTTAAGAAGTCGTTATGGGCATACATGTTGATTTTAAGCAGATAGACTCGGATGGATCTCTTGAAAATATCGATGTTTTTAATTTCTTTTAATCTTTCGGGCAATTTATTGAAAAGTTTGAGGCCTAAGTATCGACTAGTCGCCTGGAACTTGGCAGTACGTGCTACGAACTGTGCTACGAAATGCGCGCATGTACCACTATGTTTAGGTTAGCTGTAAGACATTGCCATGTGGCAATAAGCTCGCCTTTTCTGTATACTTATTAAGTGCAAATAAAGAGTTTATTATTTTTAAAATAAAGGTTATTAAAAAAAAAGCAGTGCCCATTATAACACTAGCGCTATATTAGTTATTACAAAAAAGAAACAATATTTTATATTATTTTAGTTTACATAATGACATTTTGTTTCAGGATTGCCCTTCAGACTTTCCATCGATTCATCGATGTTGTAACTCTTGATCAAAGATTTGCCTTTACTTCCAACGGCGTAATTTCATCGATTGTAATGTTTCAGAATAGCGTCAATAAGACGAATTTATCTTCGCCCCTTGGCAAGTCCTTAATATATTATGTTACTCAAACAGTCCATTCATCGAGAAAAGTAAACGATTTCCCAGTCTGGGGAGGCGGAAAAGGAGAGGCCTTTATTGGTCTGGGCACATAATCAATGGTGCTTGAGGACGGTGGTGTATTTAAAAGAGGGAGAGGTACGTTGAGCGATGTCTTTTTGCCGAGAAGTCTCATTTCGAGATCCCTCTCGACAATTTTATTGTGCGGGTTCGACAAAAGCCGCCCATCTCAATCGGCGACAGAATATCGTCAATTTTGCAAAGAGACCATCGCTGATTACTTTCAATGACGGCGACATTCAGAAGGGCCGATTACAAAATGGTATACGCTCCATTATTTCTTTGGTTGAAAGTAGGAACCCAGATCAGGTTGTAGCGCTGATTGTTATTATAGTGTTTTTTTTAATATTTATTATAATTAATATAGCAGTTGATAGAAAGTCCAACAATTAATTAAGTCACAATTAACAGAAAAATACTACAATATTTATATATGCATCTTACATTCTAAGGTTGATAATTTAAGCGCAAGGTGTTTTAGCTAGGTTATATATAATAAACTAAATGTTCTAATATTTTTATTTAAAATTCTTTGATAATTTCGCAAATGTTCCTATGGACAAAAGTACTAATAATCAATCAAAATTATTTGACAAAATATAATATTGACAATTTAAAACAAATACAATTTAAAACAAATTAGTAATAACAATAATAGTCAATCGCTAATAGCCAGAATAAAAATTGACAGTGATAAAATAGTCAATAATAGCAATAATAAAGAATAACGATGGTTTTAACCGACTTCAAAAAAAGTAGCAGGTTATCAATTCCGTTGTATTTTTTTTACGTTTGTTACCTCAGAACTCTTTTCTTTATTCGAAAGAATATACTTCTGTATTGATTCCATTTTTATCAAAATCTGGTTTTGATGATGGGATCTATGAGGAATGAAAGGAACTCCTCAAATCATATATCATATGAAGTTTACATCTTAGCAAATTTACATCTTAGTTCAGTTGCGATAACAATGCATTTTTTATCGCAAGCATGACTTGATTCTACACGTCCCGATGAGGTGACTCCTTAACGGTAGAGACAGCACAGACACGAAATTTTGTATACCATTCAGTTATGATAGCTCGTTCCAAGTTTCACTATGGCATGGCTGTTGCACCTAGGCTTGGCTCCCAACGAGGGGATTCATCAACGGTCGACATCTTGCGGTGTCGACTACAACGGCGAGCCCGTCACCACAGGACGTTTTAACGATTAGTCGTTCTGTCGCCCTGCAGTGAACGTAGAAGACTTTGGACAGTACAATCCTACGTCCAGCTACGTCACAACCCGTGAGAGTCCAACGCCTTACCGCGAGTTACCCAGGAATAAACCCGGCGGGCTCGAGATACTCGCGCCCTCACTTCCAATTGTGACCAGATTTCTCCGGTCTCTCGATTGGTTCCGAGTTCGAGGTCGCTTGCGCGGTCCTCTCCCTTATGAAGCGGTGAAACGGAGTGCACCGAATCTATCGCGGACCAAGGCGTCCTTTGCCCGGCTCTGACCCGGGATCGGATGGCCAATGGTCAATTCAAGAGCAGTCGCCATAAGGTACGCAACCACCCCGCTCTATAGGAAACAATACAGTTCCCAGACTCCCCCGACTGTTAGTCGGAGAGCACAATCGATTGGCTTACGCCGCACGGTGTGCAGACCGTCCAGGGGCGCCAGAGGTTTGATTCCCAGGGGAGACTGGTTGACCCAGTGTCCTACCCAGGATTCGCACCCCATGCGGGGAGGCCGTCGGATGGGTGTTGACCCGTGAGTGTGACCGACCCTGAACACATGGGTCATCGTGGCCAACTCATCATGGGCCCGTTAGTCAACGGTCGACAGCAGAGACACGAAATTTTGTATATGCATTTAATTGCGACAGCCCGTTCTAAGTTTCATCAAGATAGGACTGCGGCACCCAGGGTTGGCTCCCAATGAGGGAACTTCTCAACGGTCAACACTATAGACAAGATTTTTGTATGCCATGACATGGCTGCTGCACTTATTAAAAAAAATGAAGTCGCTTTTTTGTTGAAATATTGTCTATAATAGCACAATAAAGTTATTCTATTCTATTCGTCCGAAACTTCACCGATACACTATAAATAGGATAGAAAACGAATTTACCGCGTGAAATTTGTAGGACCCGACGTCTCGGTGACGTTGCAGCCGCCGTTGTCTAGAGTAGACTTTATTTCACCGATACACATTGCGCCACCGATGAAACAATGAGTATTCAATTCAATTCTTTATTGAGAAATCACACAGTATTACAGTAACAATATTATTTTAAATGTATGCAGATTTACAACAAATAAAACCGGTTACGGATTTCAATAAAATTACATAAATTACGATTTTTTTTAAACTACTTAATAAAACTAATATACCTTCAATTTTAGAACTACATAAGAGTCTAGTATGCAGGGTGTGTATGTGTATTCAGTATTCAATTTATTTATTCAAAATATACAACAAAAGCATGAATTATGAATTAAAGCTAATTATCGCATATTAGAATTCGTCAGTTTAAATGTAGATATAAAACGATTAAAGCATAAATATTAATTCGACAATAGCGTTGACTAAAGTCGGCTTTACACGGCAGACAAATAAAATAAAAAAATTAATAGAGCTGAATCCATGTACGTGAGTATACATATACAATAGATAATTATTATAAGAATATTTATAGTCATCAAGCACTTTATACAAAAAATAATCACACAATAGGAAGTATCAAAACAAAATTGGAAAAAACAACGTAGTATTACAATAACTTTTCGTCTTGAAATTTAAGTATCGAACGAACTTATTTTTGGATATTTTGCAGTCTGTTAATGTGGACCTGATAATAGGGAGACCATATTTAGTATCTGAGAATCATTTCACTATAACAATTCGGTCACGTTTCATATCTCTGTATCGTTTTGTATATAATTTGGCATTTTGTATTAGTAAACTTTGTAGGTTCGTGTTTGAAATTGGAGCGGTCGCTTTGAGAGTGCGCAGCTGCTACCTCAATAAATGAGATATTATGGAAACAGTGGGCGAAGTTTCGCAACCGAATTTACACCTGTTTAGTTTTGAACATCCAACGCGGTTGCGCGACCTTTGCGACTTCTCAATTTCGACGCGGTCGACGCCGATGCGCTGCGAAGTTTAGCAACGATATTCGATGGTCGGAAATTTAAAGATGAGCGTATCGAGTTTCAGGTCTGGCTGATCGGTAGAATCATTTATTTTTGTTGGGGTGGGGGGAGGGGGGGGTGCACAAAACGCTGTTGACGACTTATATCGCTGATTTAGGGGAAGGTATGATATTCGAATAGGGTGCGTTCTTAGTTACCAGCATCCTTGAAAGGGGAACAATAAGTACAAGTATATACAAAAATTTAAATTTATTTATTTATTTATTTATTTAAGAATTAATTACTATAAAACATTGATTAGCTTACAAAAATAACAGGAACCGAATGGCAAAACCTTAACCTTTTGCTTATTTGTTTCTGTCACCCAACTGGGACTAGCCCGTTCTAGGGTGGACAGGACTCCAATATTACAATCAAGTTTGCTTGATTGCTTGAAACAAATAGTTTTTTTTGGTTTTTAAATATATATATATATATATATATATATATATATATATATATATATATATATATATATATATATATATATATATATATATATATATATATATATATATATATATATATATATATATATATATATATATATATATATATATATATATATATATATATATATATATATATATATATATATATATATTAAATGCTGCTTACCTAGTCGTACTGATTCATCCACTACGTTAATTAAAAACGTACGTAAAAACTACGTTTTTCCTGCAAATTTATATAAGTTGTTTATTTTCCTGTACTGATTCACTCCCTTAAAGGATGCCGGTGACTAAAAACTCACGGTAGACATGATTTTAAGGAACGTAAGTAAGTTCAGTGGTCTGTAATCCGGTAATCGGTAATCCGGCCAGAGAACTGCCGGATTACTGAAAAGCCGGATGACTGGAATTTACTTATAATGGTGCATTTAAACGTCAGAGGCTATGCTTTATTACACGACTGCACGAATCAATCATGATTAATTTAGTCATGACTAATTCAGTCGTGACTATCGTTAATCATGATTTAAGTAATTATGACTAAATCAATTGGTCGTTGATCAGTCAATCGTCAATCGTCAATCGTAAATCATTACTAACTGGCTCGTTAGATGCCACCCGACAGTTCTTTTTATTATATGTATTGATTGACTGTACTTAGATTGTCATTGGTTTCGCCAGTCGGTCGCTCGGTCAGTCGGCCGACCGACCGACCGACCGAGCGATCGACCGATTGACTGACCGACGGACTAAACGTCTGTGAGGGACCACCCCTCACAAGACTCCAGGGTTTTCGGTGTGAGGTGGTGGTATCAACTTACGAGTTATCTCCGTATTGAAAGGCGGTTTTGATGTGAAGTAGAAGGAATTTATTGATCGAAGGTTTGAATATTGCCAGTTATAACGCTTGCCGAATAGTTTACGTTGACGCGAGTGTATAGATGCGCGACTGCGGTTACGAGGATATACGGATGAGGATTGTATGTGTGCTCCTAGTATCTTGTACTGGGTACGGCACGAGTCTGTGGGATTACAGACTGATGCTTCGAGACTCAGGGAGAATGAGGAAAGGAAACCAAGGAGCCGGATTCGTTGACATAACTCGTGAGAGAGAGTGCCGAATATGCCGTCGCAACCTTTGGGGAAGGTGATCACTCGGGGAATGATAATTTGGTTGCTTTTTCGCCGGTTTATATAGGCCGTGAAATGATGCAATCCAAAATATTCCGAGTAAAATTATTGTTTCATCGTGCTGATTCATAGCTGCACGAGTCAAAATAATAGCTGAATTGTGTCTGTGGAATTCACTGAAAATCGATGCATTTGTTGATCGCATGTAATGGACTTAAGGTCCGTTACACATCCGACCGACCGACGAGAAACTTGCAAAACTTGAAGTTAACCTTTGTCAAGAATATCGATCGTATTATTTTAGCCATGATTATGATTGAAACCAATAATACGTTAGTTATTGACGATTAAACGATCTAATTGTTAGTCGTTAATTAATCACGACTTACATATCCAATCGTTAGTCATTAATCGGTAGTCTGACTTAATTTTACCTAACATGGCCGCTGTGGCCCTAACTACTACAGATCGCACTACTTATTTCTCCAGAAACATCACATTAAATGGAGGCGATTATACTTTTATTTTGGGTAGTAATTGAAAGCTTTTGATAATTACTCGTATAGTCTGAGACGTCGAGGTATTGACTAAAAGAATTAGCAGCACGCCCCAAAAGAAACCCACTGGAGCCCCAATCTAAATTAAACTCTTATCACTGACGAACGTACATTTATTTGAGCTACATCTTATTGAATACAGTAAAAATCAATTTATTTATTTTTTTATATTTTCTACGACATCGACTTTAGCTTAATGATATTTCTAAGAGCGAACAGTTATTTGAAAATTTTGATGAAAAAAACCGAACAACGAGCAATAGATTAAAAATATATTGGACGATCAAGTTGAAAGTACACCGAAACCAATCGTGCAAAAACATTTTTTAAAAGAAGGATTGTTTTAAAGAAAATTATAATAATCTTTTAATGAATACCATATATCTAAACGAATAAACAATTACACTCGCCTAAAATGTGAATGAGAGCCGTTTTCCAAGATTTTATACATCTTTCGTGAGCGGTATCGCCAAGGAACTATATTATTTTAAGGCGCTTTTATTAGGTCGACCTGTAAGTAACTATGTAATGGAATCTAAGGTAACTTATTTAACCATCTTCCAAGGATCGTAGCATCATGAAAATTGGCAGCTGTATGTAGTTCTGATGACAATACAATAATATGGTACCGTTGAACTGATCTGATGATGGAGTCGGAAGATATGAACTGGAACTTCATGATGGAACATCATATCATAGCTGTGTTTGGACTTGTTAGAAAACTCTTGGGATGAACTTTGATCACGATTAGGTTTTAAGGTCTGATGATGTGGTGTTTACTTGCATTTATAAAAGCGTGTTTTTAGTGTGTTTTTTTAAACTATTAATTTATTTATTTAAAAACTTCGGTCAAATGTTAAATTGTGTGCCTTCACATGTACAGCTACTGGGATATAACATAATAGTTTGTGACACGACGCGATACATTTGTTTAATCTATTATTACAACATCAAAATTAAATGATGGAGAACAACATACTTTCATTGTGGACGGTAACTTAAGGCTTTTAATTAAGTACAGTCTGAGACGTCGAGGTATTGACTAAAAGAATTATCAGCGTACGCCAAAGGAGACCCCTGGAGCCCCAATCCAATTCAAACTCTCCTCACTGTGCATACTCATGCCATTTAGTACCAATTGGACGAGAAGCCGAGGAGGGAGGCCGCCGTTATTCGAGTCGTTACAGCGTTAGAGAGGCCGTTACACGGCTAACGACTCGCGAAACAATAACGAGCTGCCGAGTGTCGGTGACGACGGAGCGTCGCGACGATGCAATGTACGGTGACGTCACAATCGCGCCGCGCCCACACTCACCATAGCCTTTATTTATTTCAATGAAACCGAAACGACTGGATTCGCTGCGATTTATGTTAAGCCAGGTTTATACCGATCAAACAAAGGGGAATAATTATGGCGCTATTATCCATTAGCTACTGACTTGTTTTTTTCTGGAATATAACTGCCAAGTTGACATCCGAATGTAACTTTATTTGAGCTACATTCTTTTCAATCTGGTATACATAACACTTTTTTTTCTCTGCCGTCCCACCAACCAACGAGGAAGGAAGTATTTTTTTTATTTAGGTAAAAAACAGTCATAAACAATTGTTTTAACAAATACACTTAGACAAATAGACCTACATTACCATTAATTTTAACAAAATTTGTAAATGTAGCCACAACACTGTAAATTTCTAGTCGGATCGAACTATTTTCATTTCTAAATTATTAGCTGTAAACTAGAACTAATGCAACAACAAATCACTCAATTGTTTCCTAAAAGTAATTAATGACACTGAGAATATATCTATGTCGTTCAAAACTTCATTATAACACATGCAAGAGCGTCTGAAGAAGGTATTTTTTGCGTAGTTTGAATGAAAAGAGGGAATATAGAAAGTATCTTTTGAACGTGAGGAGGAAGACCGCGGGATGATAAAAAGATTTTTTTCCAAAAGGGGTGCAGAGTTGATGTAGTTATGAATAATTTTATATAAGAAAATGCTGTCTAAGAATTTTCGTTTTGAATACAGAAAATGCATTTTGTGTGTTGTTACTCTCTCTGCGTAGTCGGTGCAGAGGCTACCTGTCCGAATGTCTAATGATTTTAAACATTTCTTTTGTACCCTCTCAATCCTATCTACGTGAACAGCATACTGGGGACTCCAAACTGCACTTCCGAATTCTAGGACACTACGAACAAATGCATTGTAGAGTATTTTAATAGTGTTGCCTCTGGTAAAAGGTTTACTTATGCGCAGAATCAGTCCGAGTTGTTTAAAAGCCTTAGATACGATCTTATCAATGTGAACGTTAAAGTGCAGTTTGGAATCTAGGGTAATGCCTAGATCACGAATGTTGGTAACTCGAGTTAAGTTATGACTGGATATTTTGTTATCATAAATAATTGGATGATGCTTTCGGGTGAATGTTATGACGTTATATTTATCCGTATTTAACATTAGTTGATTATCCTTACAATAGTTCTCAAAGCTTAATAAAAGTTATGTGAACGCATATTTTTTTTCAGAGATGAAGATGGAAATATCTATGTTGACCCCCCTGAGACGATTAAGATAATTTCCAGATAGAAGTCTATCTGTACGTCTGTGTGTATTCCTTAACGACATTGCCCAAACGCTTAATCTCATTGAGCTGAAATTCGGTATGCAGGTATTATTTGGTCATGGCAGAGTTTAATAGGTTGCGCTTTAAATCGGTCCAACAGTGGGTCTACTAGTCATATTTCAATCTCGAAATATTCGACATATTGATTTGATATTTTGAACACAGATGCCTTGTCGGGCCCGAATCACATTGTAGAATTTTAGTTGAAATATCTCATAACAAGCCACGTAGCAAGTCACAGTAGTGATTTCTTCTCGCACTCCTTCTCTGTACTTGAAGCCCGTCTCTGGAATGCTTTACCCACGCGTATAAGGATAGCACCTAGTTTGTTTTGCTTCAAACGCAGGCTCAAAGATCTCTTGAACCCACGCTCATAAACTTTTCCTTATTTTTCTCTATTTTTTCCTCCCTATTGCGTCCCCTGCGTCATTATAGGTTTATTGTTTGTTTTTCTTAAATTTATTGTTTTGTTTTCCTGCTGAATTTAAATGATTAAAATTTAATTTATTAGTTTATTTTTATCGCATAACATGTTATTCCACTAGGTTAAGGTTAGCTGTAAGATATTGCTTTTAGGCAATAAGCTCGCCTTTTTGTTGAAGCAAATAAAGCGTTTAATTATTATTATTATTATTACTAACAATACTTAGATTCCGCTATACATAATAAAATATTATCACTCTTCTAGCGCATGTCCAACCCCGTACTTAGCCAAGAAACAAACCGCGCCGCCCGAGGCAGTTGCAACTAAACCTAACCGGGTTCGTCCGCCAGTCGAGAGAGGGCGCTTATACCCGGGAAAAACATGTGATTAATTTTACGAAACGGCCGTTTTAATTAAAATAAGTACGAATTTTTGTAAATTTTACGAAAGAAGATATAAAACAAGAATATTAAAATAACCAAAAAGGTATTGTTAACATAATTACAAAAGCAAGTGTTAAAATTACTTATAAGTATTGGTAGATTTTATGTTTTTTTATTCTTTAGGTAATGTGCTTATCCCAACAAGTACAATGAATAGTAAAGTATAGTAAAGTAAAACAACGTGTGTTATATAATAAAATATATTTTGATTAGCAACAACTACTGACAATACTGGTAAGCCTTACTGTCGTTATTAGTCAAATTTACATATTTACTAAAGTAAATTTAACAGGGACTTATTTTATGAAAAATATTTTAAAAAATAATTTATCCTACGTATATTAATATCAAAATCGACTATAATCAGTTCAAACAATAACTTTACTAAATTAATTTTATCAAATCTATCAAAAGAGTTGTACTTCTTACTAAACTTTATTTGCATTTTTAATTAGATAAGCCGAAGGAAGAACTCGTAAAATTAACACAAATAATATCTGGTGATATTAACTCAAGTATTGGTAAGTTATACAAGATGTTTTAGATAAAAAAATAACTACAAATGATTGGTAGTATTAACAGTTTTCTTGATAGGACCTATATTAACGTATAGGTTTTGTAAAATATTCAAGGAATTTCGTAATATTAGACAATATAATTATTCCTTGTAGATTTTACCTATGAAAATATTATAGTAAAATCAGTCATTAGCTACGTGGCTACGAAGGTGCGAATCCCTGGATATGTTTTCAAAGAACTGAGGAATATTCTGGATTCTCAAACACTAAAAACTGTTTATTATGCTATATGTGAATCGCTTATTACTTACGGCATAATTAGATGGGGTGGATGTGGTAAAACCCTGCTAAAGCCATTGCAAGTTGCTCAGAAATTTATATTAAAAATTATTTTACGTAGACCATATCGCCATTCCACTAATGAACTTTATAAAGAAGCTAATGTCCTTGATTATAGGCAACTTTTTTTTTTAAACTTCCCTCTTAAGGCTATTTTTGGACAATAACTCAAATCTAGGAATAATTCAGAACCGAAGACCAAAGAGACAAGTTATACAAAATAGCCTTATAATACCCAGAATGAAAACATCATTTGGACAAAGACATTACTCTTTCATTGCGCCGAGATTTTACAATCTGATCAATATGGAAATAAAAATGAATTTGACATTTAGGGAATTAAAAAATAAATTAAAGAAATGGTTATCGAATCATCACAGACTAACCATACATCAAATGTTAGAAATAATAGTTTAATAAAACTTAGGTGCACAAATTTAAACATATTTTTAAACATGTATGTTGAATATATTTTAACATTGAACTAACTACCAAAAATTATTTGACATTGTTGTTATATATTATTTTGACAATGAATTGTACTTTTTTTGACTAGATAGTTTCATATTAAATCCTTTATTACTTAACATATATTAAAAAATTAATGACTGTTAATTTTTTTTCTCACATATAATTTTACTTATATTATTTAATCGAATTTTATATTATTGCCGATTATATAATGGAATTGCATTTTATTTATTATATTATCTTTTAATATTTTTTATTATTATAAATTTTTTTTTACTTCTTTTTTTTTTGAAGACCAAATTTTAGGGCAATTTAGTGTTATTAGCTTTTTACTAAAACTTGTACATCTGTAATCAATCAAGCAAACTTGATTGATATATTAGAGTCCTGTCCACCCTAGTACGGGCTAGTCCCAGTTGGGTGACAGAATCAAATAAGCAAAAGGTTAAGGTTTTGCCATTCGGTTCCAGTTATTTATGTAAGCAAATCAATGTTTTATAGTAATTAATTCTTAAATAAATAAATAAATAAAATAAATAAAAAGATTTTACTTTTGAAAATATTATTTAAGTAAAATCAGTCCTTAGCTACTTGCCGGGAAAGTCTTGGGGTAAGTTTTTAATTGTTATTTTCGCACCTCGTTATACACATCGTAGATATTCATCGTATGTTAAGAATTAATGTACACAGATGTAATGTACATCCCTTAATTCTTTAACCATTTTACAGAAGGGACTGAAATTAGTCTCGATTTCAAAGAAGTAATTTTATAATTTAAGCTACATAACTACCTGCTAAGTTCACGGTGCCTAAAAGCTTGCATTCATCAATAAAAGCTTTTTATGAATTCAAATTATACATATCAAAGAAAATGACAATTTGCAATGCCATTTTTTATATAATATAGAAGTTAATTAAGAATGTTCTACGATACAATACAATATAGCCGTAAATTTGCATAGTATATATAAATAGAAATAAATAGAAATATGTTCATTCAAGAGATTTTAATAATGCCTCGCAGTCTTTCCTAGATTTATTTAGCAGCCAATTTATAACCACTCTTCGAAAATCCAAATGGTCTTTTGGTTGAATTCATAATCTTGGGCAAACAAACTGCTACTTGGATGTGTATCCTTCCACATTCTGTAGCGCTTGGTTTAATTCGAATGTTGATATTGTAAATTACATGTGCAGTTGGATGCGGCATAATACAACAGATGCGGGTGATAGTTGCATATAATTGTAACTTTGCCATTTAATGCCGGCCATAGATTCATGCGCGTTTCTACGCCGCGTCTCGCGCGAAGTTACTATCGCCAACTTGGTCCAACTTCCGCGTCATAACTTCGCAGTCGAAGACGAGGCTGCCTTCTACCCCGCCTACTATCAGACAGGTGAGTTCGCCTTGCTGTTTATACCTACGTGTTAAACAAAATCCGCCTTAGCAATGAAGACGTTTACTATACAGAGAAAAATAAGCGCACTAAGTAAAAAGTGGCTTGTGCACACTTTAGACTACTTAATTCTACTAGACTAGTTAATAGATTAGTTAATAGACTAGACTAGTTAATAGACTACTTAATTAAAAAAAAAAAAAAAAAAACAATAATATTAAAAAATAACTAATAATAATAAACACTGCAGGTAGGTACAACTAGGGTTGTCGACTACAGCGGGAGAGCCCGTCACCTCAGGAAGTTTTAACGATTGGTCGTTCTATCTCCCTGGAGTGAGCGCAGAAGACTTGGACAAAACAGTCCACCGTCTAGCTCCGCCACAAACCCGTAAGAGGTCAACGCCTTAACCGCGAGATAGCCAGGAGTGTTACCCAGCGGGCTTAAACTCATGCCCTTACTTCCAATTGCGACCAGATTACTCCAGTCTCTCGATTGGTTACGAGTTCGAGGTCGCTTGCGCGGTCCTCTGCTTTACGAAGCGGGGAAACGGTGTATACCGAATCCATCGCGGACCATGGCATTTTTTTCCCGGCTGTTCACCTAGGATCGGGTAGCCGATGGTCGTTTCAAGAGTAGTCGCCGTAAGGTCCGCAACCACCCCCGCTCTCCTTGAGCCTGCCTTGAACGAGGAGATGCTGGGGGCTGTTCTAACATTATTTGGTAAAGTATTCCAGAGTCGTGCAGGTTCCACGGAGGAGGACGAAAAAAGTCGCTGCTATGACCAGGGATGGATAGCAGGTTATTGCCCTCTGATCTCAGGGGACGGCCGTGAGTCGATAGTGCGGGGAACCTATCGGCAAGATTAGGCGGCACGCCATACGCGATGATTATATAAGAGGCAGAGAGTTCTAACCAGTGTCGTCTCCCTGGTGGTAAGCCACTGCAGTCTGCTTCGATATTCCGTGATATGGTCATATTTTCGGAGGCCAAAAATGAAGCGGATACAGACGTTCTGTAGCTTTCCACCTTGGTGGCCAGCTCTTTAATCAGATCGAGGAAGGCGGCGTCGCCATAGTGGAGGAGTGTAATATTTAAAGAAATATGTAATATTTAATGTTACAGTTAGATAGCTTTATCCGCATTTATAATAAAAAGATTCAACAAAATTCAAAGTACGTATAGCATAATCGGCATTCGCATAGAGTGACTGAAATGCAAAGCCCGTAAGATAGTGTCTTTCCCCTGAAAGCACATATCGCAGTAGTTGGTCGACGACGCGGTGCCCCACCTTTTCCCTGTTCCGCCACCGATGAGATAAGATTTGCTGAAAAAGCGGACTCCCTCGCGCCTCCCTTTCCCAACGCCGTCTAGTGGAACGAAACCCCCTGCCACCGCCCCACGCCCGATGGTTCAGTAACTGTTAAACGCAGCCGGCTCCCAATCGCCGACAGGACACTCGAAATCATTCGCCAAAGAGGACGAGGCACAGTCTACTGATTTAGCAGTTGATGTGGTGGGGGTAACATAGTGCCAAGCGCCATTTTTCAAGTTACGAGAAAAACGCGTTTGAAAGTTTAATCAAATCCTAAAATTTGGGAATTTGATTTGGAGGCTCGAAGAGTTTGGAAAACAATTATACATATCTTTTCGAGTATATCACCCCATCTTTGTTAACATTAGGCTCATTTTTCCTATTATTTTAGAGTACTGATTTTCTTGTCCAGGCGCATTCTAGAGTGGAATCATCAATGACTAATGAAGACTAGAATGTTCTTCTCTTGCTCTAAATTTAAGAACAAACGTATAAGATCAAATCTATACCAATAAATCAATGAAGAACAGTTCTTAGATGCTAAGAGACAAAACTGGGAATTGAGGTTGGTTGCCAAGGTTAAGTTGACATTGCTAAACGCCACTTATATTTATTTTTATTTTTATTTTATTTTTATTCCAACAAAAGAGAAAAACAGCGCTCGGGTCTTAAGTAAATAAATAATAATAACAATATTATGGCCAAAATAGTCTCCTGGTAATATACAGTTAATGTGCGTGATGTTGTGTAATAATATTTATATATTATGTTATATTATCGTGTTCTCTCGATTTCTGAGTGTGTATGATAGAGTAGGATGAGTGTGTTTATGTGTGTGATTGTGATGTGTGTTTAATGGGTGTGTGTAAGTACATCTATGTGTATGTGTCATAGTTGTGTATATATGAGAGTGTGTGATTCTGCACAGGTATGTATCTGTTCAAGCTTTTAAGGTCTGGTCTATTACCGCTCTGATAAACTCGTTTTTGCTCATTGAGAATATGTCTAGTTCCTGAAACGATTCATCGTAGGCTTCCATAATTCGATAATTCGAATTATGGAAGCCTACGATGTTGATGCATGAGTTGATGCAGAGTTGATGCATGTTTATTAAAGTTTCGGTGTCCAAATTGCTTGTAGTCTTTAGATGAGGGCTGGTAGTCATCGTTGGAGATATTTTCATCTTTTTCTGTCAGTCCTACACAATTAGGAGTAGAGCTTCCGATCCTTGCGGCATCATTTATTTAATCCGGCGATTAACCGAGAGAGTCTGGAAACGTACTTTTCCTAAGAGGCGGGAATATGAGCCCGTATGAGCTTGAATGGCAAAGAGCGCCTCGGTCTGCAATAAATTAATCTTTAAATGATTGCTATTAATTTTATATTGTATCCAAAAAACTGCAACAGCCTTTTTACCTTTGGAGTTATTTGAAAAGATTATTGGGAAGATCGATCTCTGTTTAATTTGATCGGATATTCTAAATTTCAAATGAAATTAGGTTATATTAAGTAAGTTACCATTAATAATAAATATTCTGATTTCGTTTCAAATCTTGCAGCCCTCAAAACTTCCCTCCCACTATGTTTAGGAGGCCTCCATTCGCTCAACTCTTTAAAAGTTCTTAATATCCTTCTAAAATTATGCTCCCTCAGTTTATTTGTTTGTTTGTATGTTTATACTCTTTATTGTGAAATTTCACAATGGGCAGGTATATCGTCATACGACAATCTTTTACAACCAACCCTACTATGACGTGTTTATATATATATATATATATATATATATATATATATATATATATATATATATATATATATATATATATATATATATATATATATATATATATATATATATATATATATATATATATATATATATATATATATATATATATATATATATATATATATATATATATATATATATATATATATATATATATATATATAGAGAAATGTCATATATCTTGACGACGGCTGAGCCGAAATATTGATATACATTTTATAAAAATCATTAATATTTAAGAAACACTAATCGCCTATTATTTTCCAGCATTCATTCTCGTCTTTCGCATTGTTGTGTTGCCGCTGTAGGATAAAGTAGAAAGGTTCGAATAAGGCACAGTAGGAAACCGCAAATACTGAAAGAAGAGAAAACGAAAAAGGCGTGGAGTCGCTCCTGGTCACCACAGACCAGATAAGTGCCCTTTCATTATTTTATCATTTATTTAGTGATAAACATAATTTCAATTTGAAAAAATAATAATTTATATATATATATATATATATATATATATATATATATATATATATATATATATATATATATATATATATATATATATATATATATATATATATATATATATATATATATATATATATATATATATATATATATATATATATATATATTATATATGTGTGCATGTAACATTTGTGTAAGTGTGTGTCTTGTTATTGCATTTGATCGACATAATTAAGTTGCAATTCCGGTAATTCTATCCCAACGAAAATTGGTTACCCAGATGGGAATCGAACCCGGAACCTTACAATGTAAGATCAGGCGACCTAACCACTATGCCACCGAATTGAAGTCCGAATGATTCAAGATTACTCCATATACGACATACTCGTATTTATTTAACTGACATACAACGAACCAAATCGAAAGCTAGCCAAACATGGAAGAGAACGTATAGTGTACAGAGCGGGTGGAAACAATAACACTTTAAGTGCCATCTAAATTCTACGTGTATTATTTAAGTATGTTCTTTTATTTTTAACAAATTTATTTATTTTTGGAAAGGCATATGAAATAACTCAGTCACATATCCCCTTAGTAACAATATAACCTTACACATAGCTTCGGACTTCGGAATTCCCATTGACCCAACATTGGGCATTAAACCGACGTAATTTATAAGATACAATACTAGTTCCTACTGTTTCCCTCGCTGTAAGGTTTGTGTCTGTTTGTGCAGTGCTGTCTCACTGACAACCCAGTTCCTCGTAAAAACATTGATTAAACACCTCGTATAAATCACTCTCACTGGGTGGATATTCAGAAGAAAAACAGGAAGAAGGACAACCCTGCTCATTTCGAGCAATCACGAGATAGACTGCTTGGATATATACGTAGACCATGGAGAGGGTGATGAGTGATTCGGTATTTGGACTTGCCGACGAATTTGAAGAGCGAGTAAAACTGGAATCATTTATCCATTTACTTTTCAATAAGGTTTCTTCAGTGTTAGATTTGTCTAAGCATACGCATTAGATTTGTCTGAGCATACGCATTAACGAGCGTACGCATTAACATACGCAATCACTTCTGGTTGACGTCCTATAATAAAAAAAATAATATTAGAATTTGGTATGAAAAAGTTATAAAGAATGAATTGTTGGCTTCAATATTGGCTTTAATATTGGAAAATTATGTATGGGCTTCAATTATTATTTATGCAGTTTCTCCATTATAATGCGATTTGGTAACTGTTTTTGCAGGAGAACTTTCGCCGAAAGAAAAAAACTGTTGTGTCACCCCAAGACTTTCCCGGCAAATAGTCAGGGATTTATTTCATCTGAATACTCATTTCATAAAGAAAGTTGATGGGCAGTCGGTAAAAAAATACTGATAACATGAAACGCAATGCAAAGAAAATTTTCATTTCGAACGCGCATCATCTCAATTAATTTAAAGAAATGAATTTAAAACGCAGGTCACCGTGAGCCTTCAAATTCGAATTTCGGACGAGCCCCGCAACGCAAGCGTCGCCGTTTTTAACCCTTCAGGCCTCCGCCCCTCAGCCGATTGACAAGTTGATGTCCAAAAAAAATTTTGTAAAAATTAGTAAAAAAATTGATTTATGACACTGTCTCACCAAAACATTAGTTAGTGCCAAACCACTGTACCCAACATTAAAATAACACATATTAACATAATAAAATAAAACAAACTAAATTAAAATTAAATTAAAACGGGGCCGTCACGCTGAATCGCGTTGTAGCCGATATCGGCCAATTGGGGCGCTAGGGGTTAAGGGATTACAATTTAATTAATATATGGCGGACTTTAAATATTATTTGTGTCGCTTGTACAGGCTTAGTTTTTAATTTTTGGCATCCTTAAAGTAAATAAATCATTACGACCAAATAAACAACTTCAATGTAAAAAAATACATTAAAGAAAATTATTAAACTGAAAAATAAAAGTTTGACAAGCGTTGAAAGCGTTGCGTTATTTTACCTACCGCTAGATGCCGCAACGCAATCAATTATTACATTTTAAAAAATATTTATTTTTTTATCAAAACTTGCTCCTTTGCTCGTACTGAATCACTTACTTCCAGGATGTCAATATTTAATCCTGTATATGAGATATTCCAACCAAAACTGCCCGATGTGGATGATGAAAAATCTCTAGTCTGAACTCCTACAACCTTGCGACTCTGTACTATTAAGTGTATGGTCGTGAGTTGTCGTGAAGAAGCAGTAGCGTAAAAGGATTGACCAGGTTCTAATGTTTTTTCGCGTGCCTTGATAGTAGTGAAACACCCATAAAAGTTTAAGTTTTAGTTTCGTTTATTCTTCGTAAATAATACCTTACTAAAATAGGGTAATAGTTGGTAATTCGGTGATATCGGAAATAGAGTGATAATTTCTTTGAAATAATAATAATAATAATAATAATTTTATTCATTCAAAAACATAAATTTACAATTGTATTAGTTGCAGAATCTGCCTAACTAGACCATAGCCCGTGCCAAGGAAAACTCTATGTATGGCAAAGATTTATTCATGTGCTCATAATATTAAAATGAAAAATACAAATATGATAAAATAGAAAATAGATAAGCGAATGCAAATTAAACTTATAATTATATTTAAAATATTGATATAGCATGATCATGGTTTTTTTTTTAAATATAAAATGTCGTAATATGAACTTTGTAAAACAAATAAATAAATAGTATTAAAATATAAAGTGTAGTGCAATGTATGACAATAATAATAATGCAGACCTTTACTTTAAAATATGACTTATTGCCTTTTCCACCTAATTTCTACCAAGTTGAAGTAAATGTTGTGTAATTTTAGATTTTAATTGGATCGACTTAGTGTTTTGGCATGTTTTTATAGATTCTTTTAGATGGTTATAAATTTTTGGCCCTATAAAGCCAAAGTGTCTTTGGGCGAAGGATGTTCGGGTTTTCTGTACAATGTGTTTACAGGTTGTGGCGCTCCTCGTTGAAATTTTATGCTCAGCTTTAACGTGAATATCTTTACTTTTTATGTAGTTAAGAAAGACTGTCTTTGCAAATACCTGCCTGATGTCTAATATCTTCAGCTCTGCAAACAAGTCATTTGAGGGGTACCTTCGTGGCTTTTTGGCAATAACCCGAAGAAGCGCCTTCTGCGCTGTCATAAGCGGATTTAAAACATTACGTGTAGACCCTCCCCAACTTAGGATACCGTATGAAATTAGACTATTTGCAAGGGCATGGTTCTATGTATTAAAAATGGTTCTATGTATTACACTGCAAGACCGCGGCGTTTGTGATTAGCCTCGTTGCATTCGTCTTTTCTCACTCGAATGCAACGAGCTTAATTACAAACGCCGCGGTCTCGCGAGGTAATATATAGAAACATTTCAAACAAATTATCACTATATTACCGATATCACCGAGTTAACCAACCTTTACCCTATTAATGTTTATTTATGATACATTAACGGCCTCGTTTGAGGCGCTGAATCGTAAACCTTTTCTTGTGTTGTTTGTCTATTAGTAGGTCCTGCTTTAGTGACACTTGAAGGTGTCAACTACAACGAGCGAACCTGGCACCACAACTAGGGTTGTCGACTACAGCGGGCGAACCCGTCACCTCAGGAAGTTTTAACGATTGGTCGTTCTATCTCCCTGGAGTGAGCGCAGAAGACTTGGACAAAACAGTCCACCGTCAAGCTCGCCACAAACCCGTAAGAGCCCAACGCCTTAACCGCGAGATAGCCAGGTGTGTTACCCAGCGGGATTACACTCACGTCCTTACTTTCAATTGCGACCAGATTACTCCGGTCTCTCGATTGGTTGCGAGTTCGAGGTCGCTTGCGCGGTCCTCTCCCTTACGAAGCGGTGAAACGGTGTATACCGAATCTATCGCGGACCACGGCATCCTTTTCCCGGCTTTTCACCCAGGATCGGGTAGCCGATGGTCGTTTCAAGAGTAGTCGCCATAAGGTCCGCAATCACCTTCGCTCTATAGGAAACAGTACTGCTTCCAGACTCCCCCGACTGTTAGTCAGAGTGCGCAATCGATTGGCTTATGCCGCACGATGCGCAGACCGTCCAGGAAGTTTTATCACCACAGGACCTGTCACCAAAGGAAGTTTTAACGATATTTGATAGTTCTGCCTCCCGTGTGATTCGCGTAAAAGACTTGGGACGAAACAGTATACTGTTTAGTTACGCCACTCGCCCGTAAGAATCCAACGCCACACCGAGAGAAACCGGGTTTGCAACCAACGGGCTGACCTCGCGCCATTACTTTCAGTTACGACCAGATTTCTCCGGCCTCCCGACTGGTTAAGGGTGCGAGGTCGCTTGCTCGGTCCTCTCCCTTACGTAGCAGTGATTCATGCGGACTACGGCATCCTTTGCCCTGCTGTTCACCCGGTATCGGGTAGCCGATTGGTCGTTTCAAAAGCAGTTGCCGTAAAGTTAACAACCAACCCCGCTCTATAGTTAACAAAGCCGTTTCCAGACTCCACCGGTTACCAGTCGGAAGGCACAGTCGATTGTCTGACGCCGCATAGTGCGCAGACCGTCCTGGAGCGCTTGAAGGACGATTCCCAGGGGAACTGGTCCGAAAGCAGAGTCCTATATATACCCGGGCTCGCACTTCTGCTTGGAGGCTACCGGATAAGTGCTGACCTGTTAGTTGGGCCGACCGTGAAACATGGGTCATAATGGCCCAACTGAAGTGGGTCCATTAGCTCCCTACAAAATGTAATTTTATTATTAGGCTACGCGGTGACAGGCGGAGGAGAAACCCCGCCCACCACCCGGGCGGTTCTAACGTCATGGGTCATTTTATCTGCCCGGGATATCGTGCATCGATAACCTCACGCGTACCAGAAGAGTATTACGTCAAGGGTGGACGAACGGAGATATGGAGGAAGATTCTCCTGGTTTCTACCCCTTCCGGCACCCCGTGAACCGTTTATTTAATCATAGAAATGTCAACAATTCACTTACTAACATTATAAAATATACAAGTTTTAGCTTACGTACTAAAGTTATAAACAGAGTAAAAAAAATAAATAATTTTAATATACATACTAGGGTGAATGGTAGGACAAAATGTAATTATATAAATGTATGCCTTCATAATACAGGATATGGAAAATAATCCTGCCGTGGGTTCTAAAATTAAATATTGACTTGATGTGGACGGCCATTTTGAATATCAAGCAGAAGTGCAAGCAGTCTTCCAAAGAGAAAATATAGGTCACTGATTTTTAAAAATGCATCTAAAGAGTTGAATAATGATTTCCATAGAGGGGGTTTTAAAATAAAAAAAAATATACTTACTTACCCAGCCACACTTCGCTGTGGCTCAGTCTTTTATGAAATGTATAACGAACGCACCAATGTCGAAGCGCACCAAATATTTCTCCTGCGCGGGGAGACGTCACCTCAGGAAGTTTTAACGATATTGTTCATTCTGTCTCACGCAGAAGAATTAGGACAAAAAAGTCCACCGTCGTAAGAGGCTAACGCCTTACCGCAAGATAGCCAGGTAATTCACCCATCGGGCCGACACTCGCGCCCTTACTACCAGTTGCAACCAGATTACTCCAGTCTACTGACTGGTTACGGGTTCGAGGTCGCTTGCGCTGTCCTCTTCCTTACATAGCGGTGAAACGGTGTATACCGAATCTATCGCGGACCACGGCATCCTTTCTCCGGCTGTTCTCCCGGGATCGGGCAGCTGATTGGTCGTTTCAAGAGCAGACGCCGTAAGGTGAACAACTACCCCCGCTCTATAGGAGACAATATTGTTTTTAGACTCCCCCGACTGTCAGTCAGAGCGCCAGAAGATTGTGGGAAACTGGCCCTAAGGCCAGAGTCCTACCCGGGCTCGCACTTCATACGTGGAGGCCGCCGGATAGGTATTGACCCGTGAGTGTGGCCGATCCTGAACAAATTGGTCTTTCTAGCCAACTCCAACAGGGCCCATTCACTTTCAGCTGATTAGGAAAGACCGGAGTCGCCGAACCCAACGCAGATAACGTCTTTTTTTATAGAAAGGTCTGCGACCGACGAAAGGTCTGTGTCGATGCACATAGCCAATAAAATTTGCAGTCGATTCGGAATACCATAATAATTGCTCAACATACCGAGCAATACGATCTCGCTACTGGCCCGTATATAGGTCGGCTTATCACAGTTGGGATCATGGTCTGCGCAGTATCAAATCCTCTTAACGTTGCTCTTTTGACCCGATTTGTTTATTACGTGCACAACTATTATATCATTTATTTAATTCAAGATTGCGAGGCCGGTTGACATCGCAGCCGTTTCAAATTATTTTATACTTTATTTTTAAGCTATTGCATAGCTTTTATCGCGGGCCTAGGCCAGCGCGGCGACCGAATGAAGAAATTTCTTAACGAAAATTGATGATTTTAAACTGATAATTACGTCTAAACGAGTACTGCTTACGATTCGAAAAAAATATATGTTAAACAAGAACATTTTCCAAATATTCTTAGCTCTGAATATTTTAGATTTTGTTTATATTACATAGTGTAATTAATTTGTGAAATTAGGTCTAATCGAACACAAAAACGACTACTACGCAAATACTATCTGGCGTATTATTATGAAACCTGCACCATTTAAAAGATAATTTAATTATCTATCTTTTTATCTACGATTTTTTTCGAATAATCCGGTTTTTTTGCTTTATCGAATAAAAAATTCGTGCGCGGCGCTCTATCGGAAGACGTTGAAATTTTCCGAATCATTTGCTTCCGCAGCTGCAAATGATTCGGAATAATTTCAACGTTTTCCGATAGAGCGCAGTTACCTGATATCAGAAAAAATGAAATAAATAAAATAAATAAATAATTATAATTACATAAGTTGTTAAAAATGCTATGCAATAGCTTTGCCGCGACAGTCCCCGAGTGCCACACGTATTTTTTTATATATTTATATAAAGAAAAGCACATTTTCTTTAACAACAGTACATTATAACATTAACACTAGAGGCTTAATTGTAAATAGTAGCAAAATAGAGAATGTACAGTTACTAAAATATGTGTTTTTGTAATTGTTTGAATCAATGTTTCATCAATGAATGTACGCAATCCTGTTTAAAAAATATATACCCGTAAAAGGTATGTTGTGCAGCTCTGAATAACTGTAAAATTCCATGTTATTACATCACAATGATAATAAAATAAATTGAATAAAAATATACGCTTTGGTGAAAGAAACTGTTGTGCACCTTGCTAAAGTTATAATATTCCTTAAGGTATCTATCGATGACCAATAATCCTGTATAGTATAATTTGTCTTTAAAGCATAGGTATAAAATTATACCTTCTGTTTTGATTATACGATGTGGTGTTTTGTGTGGTACCCGTCTTTAATACATAGGTATTAAAATAGCTAAATCGGCAAGTTAGGGCGTGAGACTTCGCTGAAACGCTCACTTGGGCGGCGTGTACGATACAAATAGAGCTTTCAACTATAACAAGCGAACCCGTCACCTCAGGAAATTTTAACGATATTTATCGTTTTGTCTCCCGTGAGGTGAGCGCAGAAGATTTGAGACAAAAACAATCCACAGCCTAGCTACGCCGCCTGCCCGTCAGAGGCCAACGCCTTACGGCGGGCACCGAGAAAGATATCTAGCGGGCAGCCTGGCTCCCTGACTGCTAATTTGGAAGGATATCTCCGTCTGGAATTAACCTTTAGGATACCTCCTACCTCCTGGATTGAGATCGATTGTGATATGCCGAATCTATCGCGGCCCACGGCATCCTTTGCCCGGCTTATTCACCCGGGATCGGGTGGCCGAATGGTCTTTTTAAGAGCAGTCGCAATAAGGTTAACAACCACCCCCACTCCATAGGAAACATTACTGTTCTCAGACTCCCCC